>JAMKQA010011226.1:0-22649 GCA_024699735.1 Posidonia australis
CTTATCCTTGTCTCCCTGATTCACGTCTAAGAGGATAGAATTCAATGACACTTATCCTTATCTCCCTGATTCACGTCTGAGTGGACAAGATTCATAGAAACTTTACCTTGTCTCCTAGATTCACGTCCGAGTGGACAAAATTCTATGACACTTTTCCTTGTCTCCCAGATTCTCGTCCGAGTGGACGGAATTTATAGTCGCTTTTTCTTGACTTCCTAATTCTTGTCCGAGATGACGGAATTTAACGGCACTTATCTTTGTATCCCTGATTCATGTTCGAGAGGATAGAATTCAAAGTCACTTTTCCTTGTTTCCTTAATTCACGTCCGTGTGGATGTAATTCGAAGGCGCTTTTCCTTGACTCCCTAATTCACGTCAGAGAAGATAGAATTCAAAGACACTTTTCGTTTACTCCCGGATTTACGTATGAGAGGATGGAATTCAAAGACACTTATCCTTGTCTCCCTGACTCACATTAGAGAGGTTAGAATTCAAAGACACATATCTTTGTCTCCCTAATTCACGTCCGTGTGGATGGAATTCAAAGACGTTTCTCCATGTCTCCCTGATTCATGTCCAAGAGAATGGAATTCAAATACGCTTATCGTTGTCTCATAGATTCACGTCCGATACGATGGAATTCGAAGACAAATTTCCTTTCCTCCCTGATTCATGTCCAAATGGACAGAATTCAAAGACACTTATCCTTGTAGCCCTGATTCACGTCCGAGATGACAGAATTTAAAGATGCTTATCCTTGTCTCCCTGATTCACATCCGCGAGGATGGAATTCAAAGATGTTTTTCCTTGTTTGCTGATTCACGTCGAAGAGGGTGGAATTCTAATAAAGTTATCCTTGTCTCCCGGATTCACGTTCAAGAGGATGGAATTCAAAGATGTTTTTCCTTATCTCGCTGATTCACGTCTGAGAGAATGGAATTGTAATACTGTTACCACGCCAACTTGGGGATCCAACGTGGAGTCGCACCAAAGGGAGGAGATCACAGCCATGCCAAGATAACGAAGGCACAAGATAGGATGAAACGAAAAAGAAATGGAGTCGCCACCAAGTCTTTTAAGAGAAAGACGAGGAAAACCACAAAGGATTGAATGCATAAGACGCAAATGTGAAGGCCAGATGTCTGCTAACCAAAGGATGGGCAAGGATTCCTATTACGCATGGGGAAGGTGTTAGGCACCCCCGTACGCCCAAGAAACTCGGTCATTCTAGTCTAATTCGCTTGCTATTGGCTTGATGAATTCTTGCTAAGCTTAGATCGTGCTCTAAACATGCTAATATGAATGCCTAGACAAGACTAGATGGATGTGCAAGATGGTATGCGAAAACAAAGAAGAAGTCCACATAGAATATCACAATCATGAAAAACAATATGACAAAGAAAATCACATGAAACAACAAGGTTCTTGGTGAAAATGGCTCAGAAAATTATACAGGCATCAAGAAAGTCAAAAATGCAACCAACTCAGGTCATCGGAGTCAAAGAAAACATCACGGAAATCAAGATGGGAAAACTACAAAGAAGTCCACATAAAATAGGTAAACCGTGACATGTGAAGGAATTCACATAAAATGACAACGTTTTTGTAAAGAAAGGCTCAGCAAATCACACCAGTGTCATGGGTATTAAAAATACAACAAACCCAAATTATTAGAATCTCAGAAAACACCATAGAAATCCGAATGGAATAATTGCAAAGAAACCCGCATAAACAGACAAACGACAGCATGCGAAGAAAATCACATAAAATGACAGTGTTTGTGGGAAGAACACCTCGGAAAACCATCTTGATATCAAAAAGATAAAAAGTGGGGTCAACCTAAATCCTCGGAATCATGGAAAAAGTTGTGAAAATCAAAAAGGAGAAATAATCCTCAAATGGGCCAATTTGGGCCTTTCAGTCAGTTCGTGTGTGCCTTTAGGTAATGAAATCCAAATCAAATCGAAAAAATAAAAAATGTAGGAGTAAAAGAGATCAAATCTAATGTCGGATGAGGGATTCTGAAAACAAACTGAAGAAAAACCCACGAAAGAAACACATGAGATGTAGGCTTGCTAAAAAAGGAATAGATTGATACGTAAATGTGACAAAAACTATACAAAATGCATTAATGTGTACTTAAGTGTGTAAAAAGTGCTAAGGAATGACATGGACAAGAATTATGCAAGACTGAGTGCAAAAACTGAAATGCATGCGTAGGGATTGGAGGCATAGAGGCAATTTAGTCATTTTAATGGTCAGATGTGATAAATGCATATATGGGGATGACGCATGGGTTGAGATATATCAAGATGTGTGCAAAATGTCTAGAAAATGTTACTGACAAGAAAACATAAAGAGGAAGAACAACAACATGATGTAAACACAATAAAGGACAAACATAAAGACTAAAATGCAAAATTCACAAAAAGGATGAGAATTTGGATCAAAATATATTTGGCGACTTCTATTCTGATATGCAAGTGATGGATCAAATGACAATGTGCCACTAGGATGTGTGAAAATTGCACCTTGGTAATTTCCTAAAAACTTAGGGTCTAATGTGTAAAATTCACCCATAAGTGTAAATGTGATGAAAATATGAAACTAAAGATTAATTTTCAATGCAGACATGATTTTTAAATGGAATCCATGGCTATGTGCAAAAATACAAAATGCAATAAGTGGAAAATAGCAAAAATATGTGAGAAAGCAATTAAAACCCTAAATGATGGATTTAAAATTAATCTAAGGGTCTAGATGCAAATGTCCTATGCTTAGGGATTGTATGTTAAGAACTTAGGGGCCTACATGTAAATTTATAGGGCTTAAATGTGACAAAAGCTGGATTTTTATGATGATAAGAGCAATTATGAATTTTTTTAGGGTTAGGATGCAAAATTCACAAAGAAAACTCATTTTTAAAAATTCTAGGGGCTCAGAGCAATATATCGGGACTTAATTATAAAGAAAACATGAATGCAGGGGCTTAAGTGTGATAAAACATGCATGAACAGGACTAAAAATAAAATTAAAAAGAAACAGGATAAAGAATGCAATATTCACAAGAATAATAAAAGAAACAAAATTTTATTTAAAACAAAAGGGACTTAAATATAAATAATAGGACTCAAATGTAATGAAAAAATACTCAAATGCAAAACATTTAAATCTAAGGGTCTTTTAAATAAAAAATCCTAAAACACTAACAGTCACCGTCGACAATTCGAAGATCGTCGGCGACGACGACCTGGGAGGATCATCTAAGCCCCTCCCAATGGTTGATCGCAGATCAGAGGAGGGAGGAAGCTGGAGGAGGAGATAGGGAAGTAATCCGATGGCTCGGATCGAACGCTCGACGGCTAGAATGCACCGTCGATCCTCCCTACCGGCGTTCTTCTCCGGCGACGGGGACTTCCACAGCAGCACATCCAGAGGTGGTGGCTTGGCGCGGTGGAGATTGAAGAGGCTCCGAGGTGGCACAGTGAGGTTGCGGGGCAGCACCGGTAAGGTTGGAACGGCCTGGGGCGCTTCCCCCTTCACGGGCTTCGATGGGATGGACTGTCGACGTCGAGGAGGTGTTGCAGTGGCAGAGACCTGAGGATTTTAAGAGGGTCGTAGGGGAGATTTTGGTGGCGATGATCCAGAGCTGGCGTGACCGGAGCATCCTAGGAGATTCCACGGTGGAGGCGGTCAATTGTGGAGCAACGACGACGTCTTCAAGCGCTTGAGGGCCCTCCCCTGAGTGATAAGAACTCAGGGAGGAGGAGGAGGAAGTGGGGAAGGAAGAAGGAAACGCCGGTGGGGCCTTTCCAGGACCTGGGAGACCTGGGGCCTCGCCGGTGGTGGTGAACCCACCACCGGAGGCGACGACGACGATGGACAAGGGTGACCCCTCCGGCGAATCACAATTAAAACACTAGGGAAGTCCTCTAGACCTAATGGGGGATGCTCTGGATGGAAGGAAAGGGGAAAGGGAGTACCTCACGGCTGTTCTCCAGATGAGGCTCGGCGGCAACAATCCTTTGTTGGTTGCTCCGGTGGAGATAGCTAGGGTAATGGGTTGCGAAAACGGGTCAAGGGAGGTGCTCTGAAGGTGGGGTACTTTCTAGGGTTTCTTTGGTTCAAAAGGAGGGCTCAAAAGGCAATCCAAAGGTCCTTTAGCTCCGCTTCGGCAACAGGCTTTACTCTCTGGTGAGGCTTCCCAAGGTTGTCGATCTTCCTTTCTCCCGCAGATGAGCACCGTTGGATCAGGCGTGATCTATAGGAGGCTGGCTGGAGATCATGGGACTCTGGGATATGCTCCGGATTCTTCGAGATGTCGTCAGAGTTGGCGCTGGAGATTGCAGGGGTCGCCAAAGAGGATCGCTGGAATTATTTTCCTCTTTTATAAGGTTTGCTGGTTGAGAAATGTAATGGGCTTATGGTTTTTAGGGTTTTCTAGTTTCTTTTTGTTTTGTTTTAGGGTCCTGTTTTTAAGGTTTTTAATTGATTTTGGGTTTTAGATTTAGTCTTTTTATTTACATTTTGTGATTTGAATTAAGTTTTTGATTTTGTGACTTAGGGTTAATTAATTGGTTTTAAATTAGGGTTCTAGATTTTAATTTAGGGGTTTTAGGGTTTTAACTATTTTAATTTTAGGGTTTTGAAATTTAATTAAGATTTTGAGTTTAATTAGGTTTTTTGGATTTTAATTAGGTTTTCTTGGTTTAATTAGGGTATTTTGGTTTAATTAAGGTTTTGGATTTTAATTTAGGGATTTTAGACTTTAATTAAGGTTTTGGGTTTAATTAATTAGGATTTTGAGTTTAATTAGGGTTTTTATTTGATTAATTAGGGTTTTCACATTATTACTAGGATTTTAAGAGGATTTTATTTAATTTTGACTTTAATTAGGATTTCCACTTGATTAATTTGGTTTTAAATGGTTGAAATGGATTTTATTTGATTTTGTCTTTAATTTGGGTTTTTATTTGATTAATTTGGATTTTAAGTAGATTTTATTTAATTTTGACTTGAATTATGGTTTTTGTTTGATTACATGGATTTTAAGTGGATTTTATTTAGTTTTGACTTGAATTAGGGTTTTCATTTAATTGATTTGGGTTTTAAATGTATTAAATGTGTTTTGTTTGGTTTTAATTTTGATTAGGTCAGAGTGGACTGGTTTGGGCCTGACTGGCTTGTGTTGGCTTGACGATTGTGGTGGAGCTAAGGTTTAAATATTGGGAGTTTTAGTGATCCCAACCAGAGCATCTTTCCAGAGGAGCATGCTACCAAGTGACTTAAAAATCGAGGTGTCTATAGATGCCCCTCCTTGATTGAGTTCGAGGGAATCGAGACCGATGCTCAGGGTTGACAAGACACCCCACCTGAGTCTACGGGAGAGTGGTATTTGCTGTGGGGCCGTGAGCCACTTATTTGGTGGATGCACCGAAAGTCATGACTCGTGGCCCATGCATGATGTTGATGCAAATGATGACCTTGATGCTGGATGATGCATGAGGGCGATCCTGTAGTTGAATGGGTAGCCTAGCTCACGAAGGGAAGTGCAATGGATTCCCGACTCGTGCCAAGGGTTGCTAGGACAAGGTTGTCGAGCTCGTCGCACAACAGGGGGAAACTTGGCAAATGGTAGACCTTTCAGCCCAGGAGGATGCATGGCAAGATATCAGACTTGTCGACCGAGGATAGACTAATGACAGATGTCAACTGGATGGTCTGGGGGTATCAGCCTGCTCCTGATAGTGTAACGGTTTTCAACCAGATAGTTTGGGGTATCAGCCCACTCCTAACAATATGACGGTTGTCAACCAGATAGTTAGGACTATCAACTCGTTGATGTGTAGATGGACTCGTTGCCGAATAATTAAGGTTATCAGCCTAGAAGGTGGGGAAAATATTGTAGGTGGGGAATTTAATAAAAAGGTGACATTGAGATTCGTTCGCATGGAGTGAATCTAGGAAGGGGTCACCTAGTCCTCGCTCGAGACCTAGAAGAAGAATAGAAATGGGATTGGCCCGTCATGGAGTGAATTTGGGATGAGACCATCTAGACCTCGCCCGAGTCCTAGGGGAAGAAGCAATTGGGACTCGTCCGTCATGGAGCAAGTCCAACAAGGATGGCACCGAGATTCGTTCGCCTATAGTAAATCTGGGATGGGACCATCCAGACCTCGCCCGAGGACTAGAAGAAGAAGGAAATGGGACTTGTCTGTCATGAAGCAAGTCCAATAAGGATGGCACCGAGATTCGTCTACCTAGAGCGAATCTAGGACGAGACCTTCTAGACCTCGCCTGTGGCCTAGAAGAAGATGGAAATGGGACTTGTCCGTCATGGAGCAAGTCCAACAAGGATGGCACCGAGATTCATCCGCCTAAAGCGAATCTAGGATGGGACCTTCTTGGCTTCGCCCGAGGCATAAAAGAAGAAGAAAATGGGACTTGTCCGTCATGGAGCAAGTCCAACAAGGATGGCACCAAGATTCGTCTGCCCGGAGTGAATATGGGATGGGACCATCTTGACCATGCCCGAGGCCTAGAAGAAGATGAAAATGGGACTTGTCCGTCATGGAGCAAGTCCAACAAAAAAGGCACCGAGATTCATCTACCCGGAGCGAATCTGGGATGGGACCATCTAGACCTCGCTTGAGGCCTAGAAGAAGATGGAAGTGGGACTTGTCCGTCATGGAGCAAGTCCAACAAGGATGGCACCAAGATTCGTCCGCCGGGAGTGAATCTGGGATGTGACCATCTAGACCTTGCCCAAGGCCTAAAAGAAGATGGAAGTGGGACTTGTCCATCATGGAGCTAGTCCAACAAGGATGGCACCGAGATTCGTCTAGCCGAAGCGAATCTGGGATGAGACCATCGACCTCGACCGAGGCCTAGAAGAAGATAGAAGTGGGACTTGTCCATCATGGAGCAAGTCCAACATGGGTGGCACCGAGATTCGTTCGCTTGGAGCGAATCTGGGATGGGACATTCTAGACATTGCCCGAGGCCTAGAAGAAGATGAAAATGGGACTTGTCCGTCATGGAGCAAGTCCAACAATGATGGCACTGAGATTCATCCGCTCGTAGCGAATCTGGGATGGGACCATCTAGACCTCGCCTGAGGCCAAGAAAAAGATGAAAATGGGACTTGTTTGTCATGAAGCAAGTTCGACAAGGATGGCACCGAGATTCGTCCGCTTGGAGCTAATCTGGATGGGACCATCTAGACCTCGCCCGAGGCCTAGAAGAAGATGAAAATGGTACTTGTCCGTCATGGAGGAAGTCCAACAAGGATGGCACCGAGATTCATCCGCCCGTAGCGAATATGGGATGGGGCGATCATGACCTCGTCCGCGGCCTAGAAGAACATTAAAATGGGACTTGTCTGACATGGAGCAAGTCCAACAAGGATGGCACCAAGATTTGTCCGCCTAGACCAAATCTAGGATGGGACCTTCTAGACATCGTCGAGGTCTAGAAGAAGATGAAAATGGGACTTGTCTCTCATGGAGCAAGTCCAACAAGGATGGCACCGAGATTCGTTTACCCAGAGCGAATCTGGGATGGGACCATCTTGGCCCCACTCGAGGCCTAGAAGAAGATGAAAATCAGACTTGTCTGTCATGGAGCAAGTCCAACAAGGATGGCACCGAGAATCGTCCACCCAGAGCGAATTTGGGATGGAACCATCTAGACCTCGCTCGAGGCCTAGAAGAAGATGAAAATGGGGCTCGTCCGTCATGGAGCAAGTCCAACAAGGATGGCACCGAGATTCGTCTACCCGAAGCGAATTTGGGATGGGACTATCTAGACCTCACCTGAGGCCTAAAAGAACATGAAAATTGGACTTGTCCATTATGGAGCAAGTCCAACAAGGATGGCACCGAGATTCGTCTAGCTGAAGCGAATCTGGGATGGGACCATCAAGACCTCGCCCGAGGCCTAGAAGAAGCTGGAAGTGGGACATGTCCATCATGGAGCTAGTCCAACATGGGTGGCACCGAGATTCGTTCGCCTGGAGTGAATCTCGGATGGGACATTCTAGACCTTGCCCGAGGCTTAGAAGAAGATGAAAATGGGACTTGTCCGTCATGGAGCAAGTCCAACAAGGATGGCACCGATATTCGTCCGCCTAGATTGGATCTGGGATGGGACCATCTAGACCTCGCCCGTGGCCTAGAAGAAGATGAAAATGGGACTTTTTCGTCATGGAGCATGTCTGACAAGGATGGCACCAAGATTCGTCTACTTAGAGTGAATCTGGGGTGGGGACCATCTAGACCTCGCCCGAGGCCTAGAAGAAGATGAAAATGGGACTTTTCCATCATGGAGCAAGTCCAACAAGGATGGCACCGAGATTCATTCGCCCGGAGTGAATTTGGGATAGGACTATCTAGACCTTGCTCGAGGACTAAAAGAAGATGAAAATGGGACTTGTCCGTCATGGAGCATGTCCAACAAGGATGGCACTGTGATTCGTCGACCTAGAGTGAATCTAGGATGGGACCATCTAGACCTCACCCGAGGCATAGAAGAAGATAAAAATGGGACTTGTCCGTCATGGAGCTAGTCCAACAAGGATGGCACCGAGATTCATTCGTCTTGAGCGAATCTGGGATGGGACCATCTAGACCTCGCCCAAGGCCATGAAGAAGATAAAAGTGGGACTTGTCTGTCATGGTGCAAGTCCAACAAGGTTGGCATCGAGATTCGTCCGTCCAAAGCATATCTAGGATGGGACCATCTAGACCTCGCCCATGGCCTAGAAGAGAATGAAAATAAGACTTGTCCTTGTAGAGCAAGTCCAGCAAAGAAGGTTGGATTCTGCGTGCCTAGGGCGGAAAGCAGATACGACTTCGACTGAGTGGAGGAAGGTCGAAATGAGGAATCATTGGATTGCGCCTTACCTTGTACAGAAGTCAATGCCAACTTCATTTGTCTAGGTTTAGGCATCAAATCGATATTCTCGACTGTTAGCTGGGTAGACCCTAGCACCAAGTCGATAGGCAGAAAATGGTAGCAGTTTGAACCAGTTAAGCACACGTTGTTGCAATGGCGATTTCCACTTCAATCACAAGCATCTGAACAGGTTGGAAAAAGAGTTCCCATAATTAGACTGTCAACATGCTTTGAATCAAATAGTAGAGCACGAATGTCAGGAGTCTATGTCATCTCTGGATCTTTTAGAGCCTTCGACTTTGAGCAATAGTGTATGGCTCAGAGCGACTCCAGAGATCGATCGGGTTTCCTCAACTTCGACCTTATTCTCAGGAATCCCATTCCTGTTACTGTGCTTTTTGGTGGATGGTTTACTTGTAGGAACGTTTGAAGAGAGGCTTGCTCTCTACATTTGATCACTCTAAAAATTGCTCATCCTCTTCTGATGGATAGCGGTCACACCCTTTGATTTGACAGCAAAAGCTTGGATCAGTATGGCCATGAACATGTATGTGACCAAAGTTCAAGCTCGATGCATCAACACACGAGATAACTGCCATGCTCCCAGGTAGATTATGCGGTTTTCAACCATTGGAGTAGCTAACATGCCTTTAGTCGAGAGTGTGTTGCCGCAGATTTGTGCATGCCTTACCAAAAGGCAACTGACATGCCCCTGGTTTGGGACGGAAGGTTCTTCCATAAGGCAATTGACATGCCCCTAGTTTGAGTATCCTTTGCTAAATTCTCAACCAAAAGGCAGCTGGCATGCCCCTGGTTCAAGAATGAGGTGGTGCTTTGCAAAGCGGATGAGATGAATGGTCATGAGTTATGCATGAATGATGCTATTTTTTATTATTTTGCTATTTTTGTTTGCCCTTAGGTTTTGGAAAGCTTCTAGTGCCTGTTGTTAGGAAGGAGGGAATCTCCAACTCACTCAACACTACCTAGACATCCTAGATTGTAGGTGGCACTCTAGAAAGGGCGAGGTAGTAGTTTAGTTGGGTTGTGTGGTGAAACAGGCTTCGCACCAAACTCCCTAAGGCCCTACACCTACTTTTTTTAATTATCCGTTTTCTTTTATACCCTCATAGGCTTGTGGATTCATTCTGCCCCTTGCATGGAGGTAATGGGTACCTAGGAAATTGCTGAGGCTGCTTCGATAGTGAGTGAGGGGTGGCTAATCCCTTGCGCGGTGGGGACCCGTTTTAGGTACATGCTTCGACTCCTCTCCAAGGTATGTGATAGGGACAGAGTTATTCCACTCACCTCTTTCTCTTAGGGCCAACTTTTGTTTGCGCCTGCTATCTTCTCATTTCTTTTAGTGCCTTTATCCATGACATTATTTTTTTTATTGCTCACACACTCACTCACATCCTAACATTTTATCTCCCTCTAGAGGTGTTGGTCCTTCGAGGCATTTGGATTTGTCACCTTATTCTCGATGAGTGGTGGCTCCCTCACTTGTTGGGATGTCCAAGTAGTATTGACTAAGGAGGAATGGAACCCTTTTCGAAATAGGCAAGCTTATCTGATTTTCATCACTAGGCAAAATGTCTATGCATATGTAATTAATGCATGCGTGCATGAATTTTTCTTTGGATGCTTTTGTGTTAAGATGCAATGCGTGCATAACAAGTGCAGAGGAAAAAAACATGAATGTAGGATGATGCAAAATGCTTGAATAGAGAGAATGATGCAGGTGGAAATGTGGTAGAAAAGCTTTACAAGGCAAGGATACGACTCCATGTCACTAGTAGTATGAGTTGACCGGCTTTGATTGCTTCATGTGGTCCATCAGAGCCATGACAGTAGAATGGTCCTGAGTTTCCTGTGGCGAGGGAGTGGCTGCTTCAACCGTTGCTAGTTTGCCTTTCCGACACCTCATTTCTTCCATGTTGTCTTCTGTTGGCATGGTGAGTGGTTCCTGGAACAGAACTTCCATGCCCTGGAGCATCTCGTCGATCTGTGTCTCTACGACAGCTCCTTTGTCCTCATTGGAGGCGAGATCCACCTAGTACGCAGACTTGTGGTCATTGCTCATGCAAGGGTCAATACTCTAGGCCGACAACTGAATTTGGGCAGGCACTGTGATAGGAACTGCGGCTGGCACTGTAGATGAAGTTGAAACTGCTGTCTTTGGGGCTACAACTGTAATGGGAATTGACACGCCTGTTGGAGCTGCCATGGGGACTGATGCTGTTGTGACTGATGTTGTACTCGGTGTGGTAGTTGGAACTGGAACTACTATGGTTGGAGTTGAAACTACTACAATTAGAGCTGGAGTTACTGTGGTGGGAACTGTATCTGTTGTGGTTGGAATTGAAACTGTTGTGATTGAAGTTGAAACTGTTGTAGTTGAGGCTGGAACAACTATAGTTGGAGTCAGAACTGTTGTGGCAAGAACTAAAACTGTCGTGGTGTTCTCCTCAGAGCAGTAATCCTCACTGTCTACCCACTCAACTATGCTTGACGGTGTGTCTTGCTGTAGCACTATTTTGTCTGGACCTTGACCTGGACCGAGAATCCCTGCACTAGCAAAGTGAGTGAAGGCAGGGGAATTCTGCCTCGATTGCAGCAAGCACCAAGAATGTTGTAGCTGTTCGTAACAAAGACTTTCTCGCTTTCTCCTCTCCTCACGGCAAAGGGCTTGGCGATCCCTTGACCGTACTCCCAGAGAGGTGTCCCTTTCAAATATCCCCAACAGTGACATATATTCTCGACCATCCAGGAAGGATTGCTACGAACTGGTGGGTAGCTGCCACGTTCAAATTCAAGGATGAAGTTAACCGACTGTAGACACCCCAATTTCCCAATTTTTGCAAAATGGAGATGTGGTGGCTGAGCTCTAACCCTAATTGAGTCCTTTAAGCCATTAACGCCCACATAGGGCCATTAAACCCTAATTGAGCCCACTTTGGCCCACAAGACCTATTTAGGCCCATTTAGTTCATTTAGGCCCATTAAAGCCCACATAGGCCCATGGAGGCCCACATAGGCCCATTAAGCCCAATTGAGTCCACCTTGGCCCCAAAGTCCATGAAGGCCCACCATAAACAATTTAATCCATTGTTCTTCCAACCCAACATCTTATTTCTCCCTCTCCATATTCATTTTTTTTCTCATTTACTAATTTTTACCAAAACATACAAATCCCATTCCCCAGTTCTTCTCTACTGTTTTTCTTCAAATTTAACCACTAAACCCATTCCTTCTCCATTCCTCTCATGAACCAGCCACTGAAGCCACTCCTCCTTGTTGGTCTCATCAACCCAGCCTGAGCCCCACTGATCTAGCACAAGCCAGAGCAGCCAAAGCCACTAGATGAGCCGCCGGTGAAGCCTGAATCGCCGTTCATCTGTGTCGGCGATCAAGAGGACAGTAGGAGGCAACTGTTGGGTTCCAATTAGTTTGTTAGGTTGTTACGAGCTCAGTTAGTGAGTTAGGTAGTTTGTTAGATGGACTATTAGGTAGTTAGTGGATTTCTGTGAGTGGATCGTTGGGTTCATCATCTATAAAAGGAGGGGTAGAAGCAGGTTTTTGAAAGAAATTTTTCGGATCCAGAAAATTTTTTTGGTGCGAAAGAGAAAGAGAGCTGAGAGTGCTAGAGAATTCTAGAGAGAAAGGGAGAATCGCAGAGAGGAGAGGAGGAGAATTTTGATACTCTGGTGAGCTGCAGAGGTGGATCCACGTCGTTAGGCCAGGTACGCTCTCCTCCTCTTCTAGCTCTAAACATAGCTTCCTGAGGTTCTCTCCTTCTTCGTGGAACAATTCTGAGCAATCCGAAGGTTTTCTGTGGTCGAAATTGCTCCTCGGAGCTCACCGTCGCTGTTTTCCGGCGATGTAGGTGGGTGGAACGATCCAGGGCACGACCTTGGCCCTCGAGCTTCCTTTCCTCCTCCTCTAGTCATCTTCGAGCTTCTCCACTCCCTGGATCGCCGCTTCACTGCCTCCAGAAGCTCCACCTGAAGATCACCGAAGACATGCCAATCCAACCGTTGCCGGAGAAGACGACCGCTCCAGTGGAGGATCACGTGCCCCCCACTGCTCCGAGCACCTCCGACAGTCCAACAACACTCCACAACGCCCCGCGAATCCTCCGGAGCCTCTAGAACCGCACCACAAGCCTCTGATCATCGCAGCAACGTCGCTCACCGGAGAAGAAGCCGTCGACGACCGTCGAAGCTCACCGCTGCTGCATCCTCCTCCATTCTACTCCAGGAGAAGCGAGGAAGCTCCCCGACACTCCCTGATGCCCCCACGACTGCTGGATCGCCGCGTCGCTGCCCTCTAGAAGATTCTTCTTCCCTGATGCCGTCGTCAGAGCTCCTCAATGGCGAGGTAGGTGGGAGGCCTACTCCCACCGATGGTTCCGGGATGCATTCCATTGGATCTTCCCCTCTCACCTCCTTCTTGCTTCCCATGAGGTCTGATCCACCGAAAGGCTTTTTATGCCCCCTCTGGCGGTCGTCGGCAGTGGAGTTTCGTCGCCAACGGTCGTCGTTTCTTTTCTTGTTTTAAAAAACAAATTAAAACATTTTATTTCAATTAAAATACAGAAACTATGTTTTCCTTGCATTCAGGTCCTTTTTGTATTACATTTAGTCCTTTTCTTACATATAGATCCTTCACCATTTTTCTAAAATTGTTTGAATAAAGTTTTCATTGAAAATATTACATTTTCCCCCCTAAACATTTAAAATAATGTTTTCTAGGTATTAAACTTTAGCAAAAGCCCTCAAGTTTGCTTTTAATGCATTTTAATTCAACATTTTCACATAAAAGACCCTAAGCTTTCTTGAAAGTTTTCTGGATGTACATTTTCCTATGAAAATTGCATTTAAGCCCTTGTATTCTCTAGAATACACATTTCTTTGGTTTATTTGCATTTAAACCCCTGGATTTTATTGAAAACTTCTCTGAAGCATGTTTTCCCTGGTTAAATTACATTTTAACCCTTGATTTATTCTAGAACTTTTCTGGATGCTTTGTCTGCTGGGTAATTTGCATTTTAACCCCTGAACTTCACTGATTTTACTCTGAATGCCTGCTTTCAGGGGTAAAATGACTGAAACTTTCTGAAACTTTCCTGAATCATTTTTCTTGCATAATTTACCCTAAATTTCCATTAAATTGTTTTAAATGCATGTTTTAGTGGTAAAATTGCATTTTGGCCCCTAGGAAGCTTCATTTTGACTAGGGACGCACATTTGGCCCCAAATTTCTTCATAATTACATAGAATGTGTTTTCCTATGTATTTTTAATGATTTGGGTTTCAGAATATCAGTTTTAATCATAATTTGAGTTTTTTGCACAAAGGCCCATGGAATTCTCACTATTTACACTCGCATATGCATTTTGCAAATTTTTTCACATCTTTCTGCACAAGTTTTCTTGCCTTTCCTTCTTTTCTTTGCGCACACTTTTCTAGCTTGTTCTGAGTTTGGTTTTCTCGTTGTTTCCCAGATTTCTCCTGATTTTCGCTTTTAGATTTGTTTTGGCTTTCCATCGCCCGAGGGCGTACATTAAAAGGCTTGACAAAGCCAACATGGTCCCGAAATGAGGATTATTTTCCCCTTTTTGATTTTCTCGGTTTTATCCAAATTTTCGCTGATTTACGAGACACTTTCCGAGAATTTCTCGATTTTCCTCATCACCCAAGGGTGTAGAGTAAAGCGGCATTCTCAATGCCTACATTTGACCCTCGGATTAACTTTTCCCTTTATTTCATTTCTTTACTTTGATTTGGCATGTTTTCAGTCATATTTAGCATGAGCATATAGAATAAGCAAGCTTACATTCATAGACCATTGACAATAGGGAAACCTAGAAAGCCTGAGTTTTCTCGGTCGCATGGGGGTGCCTAACCCCATCCCCATGCGTAACCAGAATCCATACCCTTTCTCTGGCCCGCATTCATTTGTGCATTGCCCATTAGGCACGGAGCACACACATACATTCTGCATCTTATTTGCTTTCCAGTTTTCTTGTGTTTTTGGTTTTCCTCGTCTTTCCATTAAAAGACTAGGTGGCGACTCCTTTCCTTATCCTTTTTATCTTCCCTTAGTGTTTCCGGGTCTAGTCTCTTCCTCCAGATTCACCATCTTCGCCGTGACCATATTGGATCTCCTCATGTGTTTCCACGCACCTAGTAAGAGGAGAGCCGCGCAAGGGTTCCACCGGCATGGTCATAGGAACTGGCGACTCCACTGGGGATAACCAGATTCTAGCTTTCATTCTGGTTTCCCTACTTGTCTTTGGTCTGTTTACATTATGCTTGCTTGCTTGTTCTGTTACTTGTACATATTTGACTGAACATGCCTTTTTTAGCCTTCTTTACACTATTGCTATGCCACTGCACATGCACATGACTCAATTCATGCTTTGTTTGTCGATACTTGCTCTTATTCACCTACTAGAGCACTACACTAGCACATGCCATGTTTACTCCTTTTGTTTGACTTTTTGGATGCCATGATTCTGTGTTTTTTCCTTCTTTTTGAATTTACCATGATTAAGAGAGTAGAGACATGTTTGCCTCCCTATCTGGTTAAAATAAAACACATAAATTATGTTTGATCACAATCCCCTTTGGTTTAATAAAATGCAAGTAAAAGACACCAAAGCATATCGCATGTTTGATCATATATGGCATGCATCTTCTCTTCTCGGTTTACCCACAGTTTGCGAAGGACAATCGTAGTAGCCCGTTGTATAGCTTTGGCGTAGAGCGTGTTGTTAGTTTGCCTGTTCATGGGTCGTGTCGGTGCTAGTAGAGGGTACAGCTCTTTGCTACTGCAGGAGACGAGACCACCAACGCACCACCCGTTCACTGCCTGCGCTTTGGCCAGGATTTAGAACGGGGACCTTACTTTCTGACCAGTGTCAAAAAACCCAAACCCATGAGTGCGTCCCATATGGTTCGCTCCATTTGGGACATGCATGGTGAGAGAGAGCATGTTAGAAACATTCCTGTGCATGTGTGCCATTCATGCTACCCTAACAAACAATTGCATAGCTAACTTATTTTCTTTTGTTGTCTTGTCTTCATCTTTTCGCTCTTTTTGCTCTTTTATCACTAACACATTAGGTTCTTTTCCTTTTCCAGGAATAGATTTTTGTGTGCGAATTCCAAGGTCTGAGCCTGGGAGTTCCTTTCTGTGACCTCTGTCTTGAGGCATTGTTCTCAACTATCTGTTCTTAAGCTATTCGTCACTTCCGACGATAGCTCCTCGTAGGCGTCGTCCTTTCACTTCTAATCACAACGCATGGTGGTTTTTTCCAAGCACCAAGAGTTCCTCGCCCTTCGGTTTCAGGACACTGGCAGACCTTTATTGGTCTAGAGCCCGCAACGGAGGCGGTTACCATGACAACTTCCAAGGCATCTGATCTGACGATACCCTGTCCTTCTGTTGACCCTCATCCACTTGACACCCAGTTGGCTGCGATTGTCTCTTCAATTGGAATCCAACCCGCAGCATCTTTGAACTTCCATCCCCCCTATGACATCCCTGCCACTTGATCTTCCAGCCCTCGGTACTACTGCCGATGGTTCTGCCATTATACAGTCTCAACAGCTTCTGGCCCTTGCTCAGAGGTTGCAAAACATGGCTTTCTCCTTGGATCCCACTTTGACTGCGCCTGTTTGTCCCATTTCTGAGGATCCTGCTCCACTTGCTCAAGCACTTCATGTAGCACCAGTCACTCAACCACTGTAGCTGTCGTCACAGCTTCTTGCTGTCCCGACAACAGGCGTAGCCACTCTGCCTATAGCATCATATCCACAGCATGCACAGCATATTCCACCTGCAACTGGTGGTCAACCTCTTGGGCTGGTGGGAGTACATCGGCCTACGAACCCGACCATACTGGTTCAGCAACTACTGCTCCCACATACAACTACACGCACCGCACAGCAAAACATTTCAATACATTTGCATCAAGTTCAGGCATCAGTATGCACACCACCACTAGCACAGCACCAGGTGGCGAGATGATAGATCTAGAGGAGCACATGGGTGCCATAGACACAGCCTACGTAGGACCTACCCCAGCTGCACACTCAATGTCAGCAGCAACGCCTAATGCACTTTCTGCCAAGATGAACGACCTAGAGAAATCTCTCCGACAAGTGCAAGGCGAGGACCACCAGTCTTTCTCTTTCCGAGACCTCTGCTACTTCCCAGAGGCATTACTCCCCCCGTACTTCCATATCCCGGATTTCGAGAAGTATAACGGGAAAGGCTGCCCGATTTCACACCTTAGAGTGTACTATGGCGATCTCGCTCAGCTCTAGGCTGACGAGAAGCTTCTCATTCGCCTTTTCCAGAAAAGTCTTACTAGTCCAGCTCTGAAGTGGTTCACACCGCTGAAGATGACCACCATCAAGACCTAGAATGATCTGAGCCAAGCTTTCCTGGAACAGTACTCTTTCAATCTCGACATGGTCCCAAAGTGTGTGGACCTAGTCGCCACCAAGGAGAAGCCCCACGAGCCGTTCGGGGAGTACGTCGGGTGTTGGCGAGCCCTCTCATCACAAATGTGCGATAGACCCTCTAACGAGGAGTCTATCGAAATAATTATTCGAGGAGCGCAGCCAGCCACTGGGGACCTGCTGAGCATTCAGCCCATTTCCACCTTCACTGCCCTAATTAAAGCTGGCACCCGCGTTGAGAGCTCACTCAATAGAGAAAGCTTCCCTACGCTGGCAGCATTCGCTAAGCAGACTATGGCTACCGGCGGAACCAGTAACAATAACAATGGCAACAATGGATCTAACACTGGGTTCAGTCGGGAAGGAGTCTGCTAGGAATGTTGTGGCATACGTAGGAGCTCTTGCTATGCCAGCGAATATGGTGAGCCCACCAGCCCAGAATCAGGTCATTTATTCTCCTGCACCTAAGGCTCCACGCACTTCACAGATCACTACCACCACCGAGCCGGTCTACCAGCCAGCACCGTCAAGGCAAGGGCGCTACTCAAGATCCAAGCGACCTCCACGCTCTGAGACGGACTACACACCTCTAGTAGAGCCTTTGAGTGTCATATTGCCCAAAGTAGTGTCATTACTGAGGCTTCCGGAAATCCGCCCGCCATCGAATCCACTTCCACCGTGGTTTATGGCGGATTTATTCTGCAATTTCCATAAAACCGTTGGGCATTCTATGGACAACTGTTATACACTCCGGAATGCAATTCAAAGCTTGATTGACCGCAAGGTCATCAGTATTCATACACAAGGGGTAGAGCCTAGGCCCGTTGCACGGACACCTCATTCATCAGCATCCACATCTAGCAGCATAGTTAGCCAACCTTTTCCTGAGCATGCATCGGGAACCTCGGGAGTGCATTTCCTTTCTTCGGATGAGGTCGAGCCTTTTGATCCTTCTCGCTTCATCCATGATGTTTCAGAATCATTCTCTTATCAGCTGAGTCAATCCTTCATTGAAACTGTCAATTCCGCTGTCAACATGATCCAATTAACTGCCCGACCAAGGCATGCGGCTACCAAACCTACCTTGCAATCCGCCCCAACAACAATTAGCCTGTTAGCCAGACCGAGGCATAACTTGACCCACCAAGTGCCAGAACCTTCTCAGCCAATTTCAACCCAAATAGAATTAAGGGCTCATGCTCCTGTGGTCATCAACCCAACACAGGATACCCACCGCATGCCCTATAGCTACACCGCTAAAATGTGCGCTGAGGTAACGCGGTCGGGAAGGATATACAAGGCCCCGATCCTAGCAACCAAAACCAGTCAGCCTGTGTGTAACATCTGGGCCGGATTATCCATTTTCATTATAAACCATGTAATTATTTGCAATATTGTGTTTAATGGTTTATTAATGGATAATCTGTTTTTTCTTGGCTGTTTGTGGTTGTGGTTCGCTTTCTGTGCATCTGCCTATGATTTGGGACCCATGTGGAGTCCGATTGGAGGATGCACAGTTGTCTCGATTTACGTGCCATTCTTTACTCTTTTCTTTTCTTCCCTTTTTCCTTCTTTTTCTCGCGAGTCACGCCCTTCCACCATTTTCCCGTCTTCTTCTTCTTCTCTCTTCTTCCACCCATGCCACCAGCGACGGAGGCCCGTGCCTCCCCATCTCGTCCGACGGGATGTGTGGCCAGCGCCATGCTTATGGTGGCGGAGATAAGAGAGGGAGGCAGTGGGCAGAGCAGAGGAAGTGTGCGGCGAGAAAGGAAAAGAAGAGAAGAAAGGGAGCTGATGCGCACAAGTGGGAGGAGGTGGTGAGCCATCCGTGCGTTCCGTCGGAGCTCGTGGAGGCTTGCCGGAGTGTGGTAAGGGTCGCCTGAGGCCTGGGTGAGGTACGTGATCCTTCTCCTCCTTCCGTTCTGTTTTTGGTTAACGGTAGATTAAATGCATGAAAATGATGTTAAATGCATGAAAAATTGTAGAAAAATCATAATATGATTGGAAATGAGTTTTATGATGTGTTTGTGTAAGGATCATGCTAGTTTGCGAGGATTTTGGGAGTTTTGTGGAGTTTTTGCCTTAAATGTTTTAAGGTTCATTTCTGAGCATGATCCCTTTGCGAATTTTTATCTTGCTGTGTGGTTGATGAAATCTTGATTGGTTTGAGCGGTTTTGTAGTAGACTTGAGGGTCTACACCCCATGTTTTTATGAGAATTTATGGTGTTTGTTTGGTGGGTCCGATTCTTACACCCACTTGGGGGAGAAAATGAGGATGGTGGCTGGGGGTTTTCTGCAACAGCAAAAAACGGTATGCTGTTTTTGGGTTCGGCATACCGTTTTGCTCCCAGGCGGTACCCCGTGTTTTTGGCCTCGGATGACCGGTGGATATCGGTCGACCGTTTCCCCTGAACCTGATAAATATGATAGGGATTCGATATACCGAAGAATTTCGATATACCGAATCAAGAGATTTCGGTATACCGAATCAGGAGATTTCGGTATACCGAAATTCCCCTTCGGTATGCTGAATCAGTGGATTTCGGCATACCGAATTGGGAAAACGGTATGCCGATTTTGCCCTGATTTGTTAAGGTTTTAATGTGGTTTTTAATGATGGATTTGTGTGTTTGGTGTTTGCCCCGTGTAAAGACATGGTGGCATGTGGAACCCCAAACAATCGATTTGGGTGTGGTTTTTGGGTTTTGACCCCACAAATGAATGAAATGGAAAATGGGTTTTTGGAAAACTGGAAAGAGTTTTGGAACATAATAATGTGTTAAGAAAAGACTGTGGTTCCGAGCTTTGAGTCGGTGTAGGCTGAGCCTAGGCCTTTGAGCCTAGTTGTTCGGGTCACCGAGCTCCTTGTAGCAGTGTAGGCTGAACCTGGGCTTTTGAGCCTAGTTGTTTGGGTCACTGCTAGTGTAGGCTGAGCCTGAGTAGTCGTACCTAGTTGTTCAGGTCACCGAGCTCGAAGCAGTGTAGGCTGAGCCTGGGTCATTGGACCTAGTTGTTCGGGTCACCGACTGGGGCATCTTCCAAGACATATCTCCGTGCTCCTGTGAGGAATAGGAAATGTGAGGCTTGTTGGTCGGGGCGGTGACATCCCGCACGGGGAATCTCATCGCGGCAGTGTAGGATGGTTGGGGAAGGATGTCCTCACCTACTGCTTGTGTGCCAGGTTACCCATGATCAAGGTAACAACAATAATGAAAGTGGAAATTGAATAAGTGGAGAAATGTGTGTGTGGTCAGGATTGGACTTGTGAAATGGTCCTAGAATCCTGGAAAAAGAATGATGGTGTTTTAACCAGTTGCCAGTTAGTGTTTGTGATTTGGTTTTGAGCCCAGTGGGGCCTTCTGTTTTAGGTTGGATCTGGTTAGAATGTGTTTTTGAAAGTGTGTTTTGGGAAGAATCCCCAATATTGAAAATGGAATTGTTTTGGAAAAAGAAAATGAATTCCAAAAGGGTTTTGAAAGGAATGTTTTGAAAGAAAAGTGGTTTTGGAACGAATTTCCAAATGTTGGTGAAAGAAAAAGTTTGGTTTTGGGATTGAATTCCCAAGGGTTTATTTAATAAAGAGAATGATTTTCAAAGAAGAAAACCAAGTTTCTGCAAAATAATAAGAAACAAGTTTCTTTTGGTTTTGCCGAGTTTTCTTTGTGGTTGTGTGTTTTGGGGGCGCATACTGGTTGACTTAGATGTCACTCACACGTGCTGTTTGGTTTCTAGGTGCAGACCACGTGCAGCCAGGTTCCGGTGCTGGAATTGGAGCTTCTAGCCGCACATCGAGATCCTGAAGGTGAGCCTTAGTTATAGTTCTATTGTTCTGTAATTTTGTGTAATTAGGCTTGTGATACTATATTTTGATAACATGCCCGGGAGCGGGGCATTACAGTAGTGGTATCAGAGCTGAGGTTACACCTAGAGCACCGGCTTGGTGATATCCGGTCTAGTGGCTCCCTAAAACTGCCCGATAAAGGGTCGTGCACCTGAATTTTTTTTAGGTTTGCTGTGTTTTGTGGTGCTGGCAAGAAGATGTCTCACCAACGCCGCAGCCGTGGCAAGGCCCCTGTACTCGACTCCGGGATGGGAGAGGGTAGTGCATGGAAGGGGATGAGACGTGAGTTTGGCGAGATGATGCGGGGTTTCACCCAGTCCTTTGGCAGCAGCGGCACGGATGAAGCAAAGGGAGACCCGTGGATCAAGCAGTTCCGCCAGCTTGGTGTGCCGACTTTTGATGGGCACGGCACACCAGAGGAGTGTGAGGCTTGGTTCCTGGAGGTGGAGAAGATCCTGTAGGGGATTGAGTGTCCAGCTGAGAAGTGGGTCCGGATCCCAGCTTTCCAGCTTAAGGGCGCTGCGAATCAGTGGTGGAGGACAGTGCACCGCACCAAATTCCCGAATGTGGACCTGCTGATGATCTCTTGGGACGAATTCCGAGAGGTGTTCTATGAGAGGTTTTTCCCTGAGTATGAGAGGGATAAGCTGGACAAAGAATTCCGGAAAATGAAGCAGGGTAGCCTGTCTATGGCTGAGTATGAGTCGTCCTTCCTTCGGCTAGAGCAGTTCTCTCAAGCTGCAGTTTCTGAGAAGAACAGAGCCAAGAGATTTGTGGAGGGACTGAATCCTGTGCTGAGATCCAGAGTTATTGGCTTCAGATGCCATAGTTTAGCGGAGTTTGTTGAGCTTGCCAGCCGCTATGAGGATGATCGTAGGCTGTTTCAGGAAGAGTATCCCAAGAAGGAAAAGGGGAGAAAGTCTGTCTCTCGACCTTCTGTTTCTCGACCATCCGTTTCTCGACCGTCAGTGACAAGAGCGCCAAGTTCTGGGAGTTCTGGTAGCTCTGGGAAGAAGCGGAAGCAACGGCCTACGTCTGGTAGAGAAGAGAGTATGGGTTTCAGCCATACTGGGACTGGTAGTGGCCCACAGATTGGACTGTGCTATGTCTGTGGCAGGATGGGGCATGTGGCGGCGTAGTGTTGGCAAAGGCAGAGGAATACGGACAGAGTAGTCTGCTACAACTGCGGGAAGTCCGGACATTTTCATAAGGACTGTCCCAATCAGCCTAAGCCAGCAGGTGGTGCACCACGTCAGTCGACAAAGGGGAGAGTGTTCTCCATTACTGCCCCAAATGCGGGTCCATCTGGAGATGTGGTTGAAGGTGAGAATTAGCACAGCTGAGTTGATAAGTCCTGTCCTGTAATAATAGATCCTATGTGTAATTGACACTATTTCATGTTATGATTATGGTTATGGTGTGTTGATTATAGGATCTTTCC
>JAMKQA010011227.1:0-21677 GCA_024699735.1 Posidonia australis
AGGTGGATTTTAGCTAGATTAAGTGTTTTATTTGCTTTTCAGTGAATTTTAATGGGTTTTAGTGTTTTATTGGGTCATGTGGGCTAGTGTGGGTCTAATTGGGACCTACGTGGACTAGGGTTTTGGTGGTCGTGACCAGAGCATCAATCGGAGGAGCCTATTGCCAAATGAGCTCAAAATTGGATTGTCTACACCAAAGAAAGACTAATTTAATCCTCCCAAGAATATTGCTCCTCCTTGAATCAGTTTCTTGCGTGGCTTTAGCAATCATCTATGCGATGCTACAATCGAGCCTCCAAGAATACCAAGCAGAAGCAACAACCCAAGCACGTGAGGGATCCAAGGAAGAATTGGTAGCTTCACCCTCAGATTGGTCCACATCATCAACCTCAATGGTGAACTCCCCACTAGTAACCACATTCACCTCGTTTTGGTGTGTTACTCTAAAATCAAGCACAAGAACGAAGTCAGAATAGATTTGTACAAGCTTATTAAACATATTGAGGTTCAAAGTTACCCCTATTATTGTTTGCCATTGCAATAGCTGCACAAAGGGTTGAATGTTAAAAGATGATTTGCAAATAGAAATATTGTTAGGGCTAGAGATTAAAGTAAAATCACATTTGGTATATCCATTTCCTTTGCATTTCCCTATAAAAATCATCAAATTGCTCCTCAAAACCCTACATAGAAAGGAGGAATAGAGGAAACATGTATTAAATAGCTTGATTATTTACAAAAAATGGTAGAATGTAGGAGCAGAATTGTAGTTTACCATGGCCTAGTCTGCATTGAACCACATCACTCATTGGCTCTCATGTACTGCCTCCTAAAAAAGATGCAACTTTCCAACCCACTCAAACTAGGCTAGGTACTTCGCATAGCTAACCTCTCGGAGAGTGAACCCACTCAGACAAGTCAAGGCCTTAGTTGTTCCAGCTCAAGCTGCGGCATGAGAAGGAGCCTTAGATCACATGTCTTTTGGAGGCAGAGTAGGGATGTAGAACTCATCACTAAATTGATGCCGCACGCGTCTTAGGAGGTAGTAAGTGGATTTTTTCATGTTGAAAAATTTAATTTGATTACTCCCCAACTCTCGAGTGGAGTTTAAAGGAGCCTAGTCATATCCCTCGTACTAACCAAAAGGACGTAGAACCACTTGGCATCAAAATAGTGAAGTAGCATCAGTGCACAATATCGAGGTAAGCATATTAAGGAAATATATTAATATATTACATCATCAAGGGTTAGGAGGTCCAATAGGTATTGGTAGGACTCATAACTAAAAACCCCAACAGCAGTGCTATGATCCAACTCGCACCACTACCGATGTAGGGGAAGCAGGTCACAGTGTAGATGAAAGAAGCAATGCCCCTTGGATATGTGCTCCATCACCCAGTACTATTAAAGCAAAGCAAAGTGTATCAGTTGGTAGTTATTTCTAAATGGATCAGTTTGCTTAAAATAAAATTAATTAAATCTAGCACTTACTAATAGTAGGGGGTACAAGTCTACATATGAGCGACGCCCGAGTTGAACTATGTTATCATGATCACACAAAAGCCAAGTATAGCTAGCACCAGCCTAATCATAGTAGTCCAAGTCACTGACGGAAACGAGTCAGTCCACGTGAACACAGTAGGTGGACAAATCATAGAATATCAACCCAAAGAGCTCCTATAGAAAATGCAACAGGACAAATTGCGCCTGCATAGATCCTGACGTTGGGTCGGGCCAGAGCTGCACCCATCCTTGTAGCCAATCCAAGGTGAAAAGGAACTTGCCCTTTGGCGATTTGATGGAACTTAACCCTGTAGATCAAGAGCCATTCTGAATCCTTGCATCACTTGCCCGATGATCGGCTCCTTGCCAAATGGCAGCTCCATTAGTAGAGCCCAATGCTCTGGTGACACAATATGCTCCCTAAAAGGAAAGAGGAAAGTGAGTGTCTCAACCCACCACATCTCCACAAGAGCTTGAAAGAATGTGTAGTGTCCATGGATGGCTGGCATCCATAAAAGACTGCCAAAAGGAGTATCATGGATCATAAAATTGCGCTAAAACTCTGGTAGATGCTGGAAGTGCTCTAGCATGGGTGCCCAATGGCACTGCATCACTTTCCCAGCATCACCTACATGGCAAACTGAATGATAAATAATATCAAAAAGATTGCAATGACAATTAAGTATACAAATAAGTTATAAGATGGAAAGTATTAACGCAAAGTCAGGCCTCTCATAGATATGCTCATCATTGAGCAAACAACCACCATGGTTCTAGGATTCCTATAGAATGTAGTTACATAGTGTATGCACCCCATATGCTTGCAGCAAAACCCTAAACCTAAACCCTAAATGATCCTAAACCCTAGACTTAGCGAACCCTAAACTATCCAAAACCCTAAACCTAGACGAAACCCTAATCCAAAACCTTAAGCTTAGCAAATCCTAATCCAAAACCCTAAGTTAGCCTAAACCCTAACCTAAACCCTAAACCTAAGCCATAATCCAAAACACTAACAACCTAACCACTTCCCACTCCATCATAACAACCTATAATAACCTTTAACCACCTAAACAAACCCTAACCACTTCCCACTCCATCATAACAACCTATAACAACCTCTAACCACCTAAACAAACCTAACCACTTCCCACTCCACCACAACAACCCATAACAACCTATAACAACCTCTAACCACTTAAACAAATCCTAACCACTTCCCACCTTCATCATAACAACCTATAACAACCTGTAACAACCTCTAACTACCTACAACAACCCATAACAAACTACCTATAACAACCCTAACAACCCAGCCATTTGCAAGCCTATAGATACCCCCATTTGCAAGAGAAAAAAGGGGGAAAAGAAAAATCTTGAAAGAAAGAAAAAAACTTGGAAAGAAAGAGAGAAAACTTGAGAGGAGAGAAACCAAGAGAAATCACTCAAACCAGTGTAGCTAAAGAAGCCTAGGGAGGTTCAGATCATTAAGGAGACTCGGAGAGGGGCTAATTCAGAGTTCAGGCCAGCTCTGGCCATCGTCTTTGGTGAGCTCTAGTGACCACAGGCAGCCCACACTCATTGTTAGCTCAGGTAGGCCACTGATCTAGTTAAATTTGGTTGCAATTTGTTTCCTAGGTCCTCCTTAGCATCCTTGGACTCATTCCAGAGGAGAATCGAGCTCCTTGGCCAAAACATTGAGTTCTATGGGTCGTTGGATCCATTTTTTTGATGAGTGGGGTGGGGGCAAGAATCCAGTGTGTATTTCATGTCCTAGAGGTTAGAGATCTGCTAGGTTTCCCCCCTTTTGCTTCTTCGCCTCTCTGGATGCCATGACACCCTATCGGGAGGCCCCCAGAAGAAGCCTGTTAGCTGCCGTCCTCGTCCTCGCCGAAGAAGAAGATACATAGTTAAGTTCGACCGGTCTTTTCACAAGGCGTAGCTCCACTCTGGTCATTGGAGGATCTCCCCCTTCATTCCCTCAAGCCTCCAGAGGCGCTGGTTCACCTTGCCGCAGCCCTTGGACACAAGTTAGAAAAGAGCCTGTCGTCGGAGAAGAAGATGAACAATGAAGATCGTTTGAGTGCCTCCCACCTCATAGCTTTACTTTGATCATCAGAACACCTTCCCCTCCTTTCCCTCAGGCTACCAGAAGCTTCAGAGTCCTACTCCAAGCCTCAATTGACCTCTGCAGTCGATGCCACTGGAGACTACGGCGAGCTTGATTGGGAGGGGAGTATGTGCGGCAATTCATGCCTCCAAGTGGCGGAAAACTCTCCTCTACACGCCGTCGACCTTCCAGAAGCTTCGAAACGCCGCGCCACTGCCTCTGCGACGTCGGCAAGCAAGGTGGGAGGAGGAACCAGACCACTAGATGTCCAATCAGAGTCGATGGATCTCCTCCCCTTTCTTCCCTTTTGCTTCCCTCGTGTTTGGATGCCAGATCAAGTCGTCGATGGCGAGGAGCAATCGCCAACGACCGCCGATTGTTTTTTTTAAAACTTCTTTTAAAAAAAACATCTTTTCTTTTCTTTTGTTTCCATTTAGGTCCTTTATTTTCCATATCAGTCCCTGCAATTATTATTTTTAATCATTTTAATAATGTCTAGTTTTGGTAAATTTGCAGTGTGGCACTTGCGCTTTCTTTTACTAATTCTCAGGCTTTAAATCTTGACATAAAACCCTCTGATTTAGTTTTCATTCACTTGAAGTTCATAATTTGCACATAAAATATTGAACTTCACTAAAATTGCATTGGAAGATATTTTTCTGGCACATCTGCAGACCAAACCCTGGAGATTCAAGCTTTTACTCAAAAAGTGCACAGAATTTCATTTTAAACCCTGAACTTCACTAAATTTACACTGAATGCATGTTTTTATGGCACATTTGCAAATAAGTCTGTGGAAATTCATATTTTCATCCATGAGTCCACTAATTGGCACATTTAACCCTGAGTTTCTTTAAAATTACGTTGAACACATGTTCTGCCGGTAAATTTGCAGATTGGACCCTAGGAATCCTAATTTTACAAAAAATGCACAGTTTTGCACATTTAACCTTCAACTTCCTTAAAATTGCATAAGATGTGTTTTCTTAAACATTTTTGCTGATTTAACCCTAGAAACCTCAGTCTTTACCTAGGAACATGTAATTTTTGCACAGAGGCCCTTGGAAACATACATATTTCACCCATGCTTTCATTTGTACATTTTGTTACCCTTTTTTCATGCATATATCCTCATGCTTATTTTTCTTGCATCATGCACGTATTTCAAACTTAGTTTTCACATTATTTTCCAGATTTCTTCTAATTTTCATGATTTTGATTTGATTTGGATTTTCATCACATTATTTCACATGTTTTGCCGACAAATTTGCAGATTGGACCCTAGGAATCCTAATTTTACAAAAAATGCACAGTTTTGCACATTTAACCCCCAACTTCCTTAAAATTGCATAAAATGTGTTTTCTTAAACATTTTTGCTGATTTAATTCTAGAAACCTCAGTCTTTACCTAGGAACATGTAATTTTTGCACAGAGGCCCCTTGAAACTTACATATTTCACCCATGCCTTCATTTGTACATTTTGTTACCCTTTTTTCATGCATATATCCTCATGCTTATTTTTCTTGCATCATGCACGTATTTCAAACTTAGTTTTCACATTATTTTCCAGATTTCTTCTGATTTTGATTTGACTTGGATTTTCATCGCTCGAGGGCGTACATTAACAGGCTTGACAATGCCGACATGGACCCGAATGAGGATTATTTTCTCTCATATGATTTTCTCGGATTTCATAAGTTTCCACTATTTTTTGTGGCACTTTTTGAGTATTTTTGATTTTCATGATTTTCCTCATCGCCCAAGGGCATACAGTAAAGTGGCATTTTCAATGCCTACATTGTCCCTTGGGTTATTTCTTCTTTATCATTTTTTTCTATCATTTCTTCTCTTTGATTTGTCATGTTTTTGCATTCATCTTAGGCATGTGCATTAAGAGTAGACAAGTATACACACAATAGATCATTAACACGTAGGAAACCTACAATGACCGAATTCTTCGGACGTATGGAGGTGTCTAACACCTTCCCTATGCATAACAAGAATCTTTACCCTCTCTCTAGCCCACAATGGCTAAGTGTTGTATCCATTAGGCACAGAGCATACACGCATTCATTTGCATCATTTTTTCTTGCATTCATATGCATTTTGGTTTTCCTCGTCTTTCCATTAAAAGACTAGGTGACAACTCCTTTTCCTTATCCTTTTCTTATCTTTCTTTGATGTTTTTGAGTCTAGTCTTCTTCTTTGGATTCACCATCTTTGTCATCATCTATATATCGGGACTCCTCGTGTGTTTCCACACACTGTGGAGTTGTGCAGGGTTCCACCAGCATGGTCACACATAGTAAGATTGCAGTTACTTAGTCAAAAATTGCTTGTCTAGATATGCAAATAGTACATTGAAACAAAAGTTGAGTATACTTCTATAAGAACCATTGGCTAAGAATTGCTTAAAGCCCGAGACCATAAGGTACCTTATCGAGGTGCACGTGAACTCGAGGCACCCTTAGTTGGAGACTGCAAGCTCTCCCTATTAGGAGCTGGATTAGCTTGTTGATGGAAACCAAAACTCAAGAAAACTAACAAACAAGGGTTTGGAAAATAAGCAGCATGACACAAGTCTACAAAAAAAACAAGGCATACTGGCAAACAGTTTAAATTTAAAGCAAAACACGAAGGGATTATGTCATGGCAAAGGCAGATTTCACAACATAATGTGCAAGGAGGTCAAATAGACTTCACAAGTCATGTTAAGCAGAAGGCACAAGTATTTAAAAGGTGGTTCATGTGAATTATTTTATAAAGTACTGACATTGGCAAGCATTAAGTGGGGTAAATTATCAAGGACACTTTCAATCATTGTGGTCAATTGTTCATGCATGGTGGTTATTTGTGTAGGCATTTCAAATGATGCAAGATGGCAAAATTATTTGTGCAAGCATGGCCAAATCAGTTATGCATGTGGAATAGATAGTTACATAGACTATTTTGGCAATTTATGTTGGTGGTGAGGGGTTTTGTCCACACCTCGTCTAGTGCTCAAGCCTGTTTTCCATCGTTGCCACCAGCCTCACCCACGGCCCGCTGGCCTAGCCCACAGCTTGCCGGCCTCACCCACAACCCATTAACCTAGCCCATAGCCCATCAGTCTTACCCATAGCTTGTCAACCTCACCCATAGCCCGCCGACCTCACCCACAACTTGTCGACTAGCCCACAGCCGACCGTCGATCTCCTGCCAGCCTCACCCATTGCTCTATCAACCCTAGCCATAGCCTCACTGGCCTCCACTCACAACACTCCCGCACTCCTCCACTACAAACACCACCAAAACCCATCACCACCTAAACCCATCACTACCGGACCCATTTGAACCACTGTGCCCTACTGTCAAGCGAGCAAATACGGAGGAAGAAGGGGGTGGAACTAACAAAGAGAGAAAGGGGAAGAGGAGTACCTTAGAGTGTGACGAAGAGCCCTCATTGAGCCATTGCCGTAGCATTTTATTCATTGCTAGAGTGCCACCGGCATCGCCCACAGGCCACACCTTTCCACTGCACCTACAACCCACACCCCTCTAGAGCACCATTGCTAATCTTTTACCGTCCTCCACAAGCTCCAATCACTGGCGAGTGAGGATGGTGAGGAGAGGAGTTGTCAGCTTTAGTTGGGGAAGGGTTGGGGAAGAAAGGAGAACAAGAGGACATGTATGAGAGAGAGGGGTGGGTGAGTTTTCATTGAAATTTTAATGCCCTTGTAATGGTAAGTAAGTGTAAATAAAGAGAAGAATAAAAGATGAATGTATTTGAAATGAAAGAGCCCTTTGGTTCATGTAAGCTTGAGTTGGCATTGTAGTAGAGATTGATTCAACAATTTCTCATCTACACACCATTGTGGCGCACCAAGATGGAGCACCAAGTTAGCGCACATTGTTGGAGCACAATCTTAGCACACCATCATGGCGCACGTACATGGCGCACCTACTTGGAGCATTGGATCGGAATTTGCATCAAGGACTAAGGTTTAAAATGTTTGAGAAATTGTAGTTTGTTCCTAGCAACAATAAATTGCTCTATTTGTGAAATTATCGATGGACCCGTAGAGTAGTTATTATTGTCAAGATGCCCTTTCAAATTGTAAACTTGCAGAAAGGTCGTGTGGCTTTATGAAGCTGCATTTGAAGCCCTTAAGTATCAGATAAGGGTGATTCTTTGTGGTACTCCTTAGAGACATAGGAATATTCTCTTAGCATCTGAATGGATTGCAAGTACCTCAAGGCAGTCAACAGTTAGCAGCATGCAGAATTCTAGTGGTGCCCCTTGCGACTGTAGGTCAAGAACGCATTATTTTTTTAGACAGTAGGATTGCAGCTCTTCGTTTTTTTTCGTGCTCGTTGCAAGCCTCCCTCTTGGTGGGTGAACTAGGTCTTCCTACTTTCGTGTGCGCAATATCTATTGCTTTTCGTGACGTTGTTCCGAGTGAACAAAGTCTTGCTTTCCTTTTCTGGATTTTCACTCTAGGCGGACGAAATCCATTGCTTTACACAACTTTGCTCAGAGTGGACGAAGTCTTACTTTCCTTTTTTGGATTTTCACTCCAAGTGGACGAAATCCATTGCTTTTCGTGACTTTGCTCTGGATAGACGAAATCTTGCTTTCCTTTTCTAGATTTTCACTCCGGGAAAACAAAATCTATTGCTTTTCGTGACTTCCCTTTGGGTAGAGGAAGTCATGCTTTCCTTTTCTAGATTTTTGCTTCAAATGGATGAAATTCATTGTTTTTTGTGACTTCACTCTGGCAGACGAAGTCTTGCTTTCCTTTTCTAGATTTGTGCTCTAGGCAGATGAAATCCATTGGTTTTCACTACTTTACTCCAGTCAGATGAAGTCTTGCTTTCCTTTTATGGATTTTCGCTTCGGGCAAATGAAATCCATTGCTTTTGGCGTCTTCGCCCTAGGCAAATGAAGTCTTGCTTTCCTTTATGGATTTTCTCTTCAGGTGGACGAAATCCATTACTTTTCGCAACTTGGCCTTAAGCAAACGAAGTCTTACTTTCCTTTTCTGGATTTTCGCTCCAGGTGAATGAAATCCATTACTTTTCGTGACTTCGCTTTGAGCGGATGAAGTCTTGCTTTCCTTTTCTGGATTTTCTCTCCAAACAGACAACATCCAGTGGTTTTCGCGACTTCCCTCCTGTTAGATGATGTTTTTCTTTCCTTTTCTAGATTTTTGCTTTGGGAAGATGAAATCCATTGCTTTTTTTGACTTCGCTTTGAGTGGACAAAGTCTTGCTTTCCTTTTTTTGATTTTCACTCTAGGTAGATGAAATCCATTGCTTTCGCGACTTCACTCCAGACAAACAAAGTCTTGCTTTCCTTTTCTAGATTTTTGCTCTAGGCGGATGAAATCCACTACTTTCATGACTTCACTCTAGCCAGACGAAGTCTTGCTTTCCTTTTTATGATTTTTGCTTTGGGTGGACGAAATCCATTGCTTTTCACGACTTTGCTTCAAGTGGACAAAGTCTTGCTTTCCATTTCTAATTTTCGCTCCAAGTAGACAAAATTCATTGCTTTTTGTGACTTCGCTCTAGGTAGTTGAAATGTTGCTTTCCTTTTCTAGATTTTTGATCTAGGAGGACAAAATCTATTGCTTTTCGTGACTTTGCTCTAGGTAGAAGAAGTCTTGCTTTCATTTTTTGGATTTTTGTTTCAAGTGGATGAAATCCATTGCTTTTCGTGACTTCGCTTCAAACAGATGAAGTCTTGCTTTCCTTTTCTTGATTTTCACTCCGAGCAAACAAAATCCATTACTTTTCATGACTTCGCTTTGGGTGGATGAAGTCTTGCTTTCATTTTCTAGGCTTTTGCTCCAAACGGCTGAAATTCATTACTTTTCATGACTTTGCTTCATACGGACAAAGTCTTGCTTTTCTTTTCTAGATTTTTGCTCTACGTGGATGAAATCCAATCCACAATTTTGCTCTAGGTGAATGGTGTTTTGCTTTTATTTTTTGGATTTTTGCTCTAGGCAGATGAAATCCATTCCATGACTTCGCTCTAGCCAGATGAAGTCTTGCTTTTCTTTTCTAGATTTTCACTCCATGTGGATGAAATCCATTTTGCGACTTCACTCTAGGTAGACGAAGTCTTGCTATTTTTTTTTGTATTTTCGCTCCACGTGGATGAAGTCCTGTTTGCCCCTACTTTTCGCCTTGTCCATGTGGATGAGATTTTCTTTTCCCTACTTGAAAGATCTTACGATTTGGCATATCCCTTTTCTTTGGGCTAGTAAACCTAACTACTCAGTTGACAACCGTTACACTGTTTTAAATCATCTGACAACCGTTAAAATGTCCAGTGTCTCGGTTGGCAACACCAATTGACTTGCCATGCCCCTCTTTGCAGTGGGTCGATAGCCCTAACTATCTGGTGATGAGTTTGATAACTTATCTTGCCCCTTCACTAGTGTCACATCTCATCACATTACACCCCAACATAAGCATCACTTCCCATTGCCTTTCGTTGTGTGTCACTACATGTTAATGCATAGGCACTCTATCTTGTTAAATTGCATGAACATCGCATTAGAATTTGCATGATCATCACACATAGTTGTGCATATCCTAGCAGAGTTTCACGCATACTCGTGCTAACATCGCATCCAACATTGCATCTGCATTGGCATTCGCATCTTAGCACTATCTTCGCATTCGCAAGCATTAGCATTGCACTTGCATCTGCATTTGAATTCCAGAAGTGAGTCATGACTTTTGGTGCATCCATCGGATAAACGACCCATTGCCAACAACAAACATTACCTTCCCATAAATTCAGGTGAAGTGTCTTTTAAACCCTAAGCATCTGTCTCGATTCCCTTGACATTGCTCAAGGAGGGGCATTTGTAGACACCCCGATTTTGAGACGACTTGTCGACGAATCTTTCAGAAGGACTTGCACTGGACATGGCAAACTTCACCAAATTTCCCAACACCGAAACCCTACCTAGTATCTAGACCAACCCAATACCATAGCCTAGGACCCAGACACAAGCCCAATAGCCCATTGGGGTCCAATTAATCAAGCACCAATCTAGACCTATACTAGGTGCACCATGTGGGAGTAGCAATGTGGAGCACCATGTTAGCACACCAACATGGCGCACCACTCTAGAGCACCAACATGGTGCACTGACCTGTTCCTAAGGCACATGACTATTGGTCTACCCAACTTATACATGTCATATACCCACTAATTATGCATTGACCATCGTGGCCTCACCCCATATTGTACTCTCCCTTCAATCCAACGTGGAGACCCTTGGTTTCCAAGGCTTTTGGACTCCATGGCTTTTCATTTCCACCACCTTTAAGATGCCACTCCAACTCTTTAGGTGACTCTCTTGGCAACCTTATCTCTCTTCCCCCTAAACATCCTCAAGCTTCTAGTAAGCATCCTTGAGTTCACATGGCAGCCCAGAACTCCCTTCTTGCATTCCTTAAGCACGGACACCCTTAATCAACCCCATCCCATACATTCCTCACACCAACCCAAACATCCCAACATCTCTCCTGAGAACAACCAGAGAGAAGGAAGGCACGTATTACAGCCAACCACATCTGAGCCTTCACCCAGCCACGTCCAAAGTAACTTGAGAAAGAAACACAACGAGATCTCATCGCCAGGAAGCATAACCAATCTTCACATAGGTAATCACATATCCCTTCTTTGTAGTTTATACATTCTTTATGTAAATCAGCATGGTTTCACACTATTTGGATTTTTTTTGGGTTGCATTTCCTTTGGTTTGCACACACAGTAGTTAGTCATTTTCCTGGTGATGGGTTCATACCTATGTGAGGCTAGTAGCCTTTGAGCATGAGGCATGATTCATTCTGGCATTGCGCCTTCTTCATCTTAGCCCCCTAGGGAGTGCTTGACAAGTCTCTCATGTTTGCAGCAATGTTCATGGCTGGACAAACATGAGGATACCGATGCAACCCAACACGGAGGTGGAGAAGAAACACTGCACCATTGCATGTATTTTCCTTGTCGTAGCTTGCCTAGCATCTCCGCCCATCTCCTCGATTCCCCATTGGCATTATAGGGGCTTGTCGGAGATTGCAGCCAGATTCTATGGCTGTGAGAGCCAAAAGAACATCGGGCATGGGTATGGGTGTAATTAAAGAGGCAAGCATGAATCCCTTTCTTTGCATGAATGTGACCCTTAGCATCTAGGTAAGCATATCTGATACCTACTAGCACAATTTAATGCATGCATTTAGCACATATAGGTGTTCGAGCTTGCTATCTAAAATAGAGTGCCTAGGGCACAACAAGTTGGCGCACCAAGTTGGAGCACCAAGATGGCGCACCAAGATGGAGCACCAAGGTGGAGCACCATTTAGCACACATAACTAGTGCACCTTTTTGGCGTACCTTCCTTGTTTTAGGGTACAAGTAGCAAGTTTGGGCTTTGGTTTGCATGTTTTCGTTGATGTTTTTGATCCTCGTGTTCCTGATCTTGCTTCTCCCTTACATTGCACTTGCATTTGCATAGCTTTTTGCATCATATACCCATGTTAGCACTAGATTTGCAATCGGTAAAGCAAGGATGCTTACTATCCAGTCTCTTGCAAATCGAGTGCTCTATCAGTGCAATCTCTTTATATCGGTGCCCGATTAAGAGTGTGGGTAGTGTGGTTGAGTAATAGATTATGTCCTACAATCTATTTTATTTGCATCACATTAGGCAAAGATACTCATTTGCATGGTGTTGCATAATGCCTATAGGCATATAGAAACAGGCCTTAAGCCAACATAGTGATTTAAGCGAGTGAAAAGCCATGAATGACCGACTTGTTGGGCGCACAGGGGTGGCTAATATCTTCCCCATGCGTAACAGGGATCCTCATCCTATATTCTAGCACATAATGACCATATCTTTGGCACAGATCATGCATATTAGCATTATTTTCATTGTTTTTATTAATTTTTTATGGTTTTTCTTGTCTCTCATTTTTAGTAGATTAGGTGGTGACTCCAATCTTTTTTGTCATTATTATTGCTCTTTCACCATGGTTTTCGTACTGACTTTGTTTGGTCTTGTGCGTCTGACCTTTCATGCCTCGCACGAGTACTCGTTGGCATGGTTACAGGGGCTAGTGACTCTGTTGGGGAAAACTAGATTCTAGCTTTCTTTCTTTTTTTATCTCAGTCTCTTTGGGCTTTCGCTTGCATGCTTGCTTTGTTTTGCTTTGCCTTGCCTGCGTTTTAGTAGTGTTTGTGTTTTGTTTCTACTTCATGCATGCTTTTTGTATGGTGGATGTTTTTCTTCACACGCTTGCTCTGTCACCGTAATTGCACATATCCTTTTGCAAGCCTTTGTTTTGTTGAATGCTTTTTTTGTTTTCACAATCGTGTTAACACGACACTGGCACATAACATGCACATGCTTTTTTGCTTGATGTTTGTTATTTGTTTTGCTTTGGGCATTTCTTTCCTATTTTGTACTTGCCATGACTAGGAAACTTAGAGACATGTTTGTTTATTCCTAGGTTAATCTAAACATTATGTAAAAACCAAGTAATAAGGTAGAACTAGAGACAAATTACAAATCTCCCCTCTTGCTTAATAAAAAAAATGCAAGTAAAAAACACCAAGCATTGTTGCATGAATGATCATATAGGGCATGCATCTTCTCCTCTTTTGAGTCTACTTATAGTCTGAGAATGGCGATCCTAGTCTCTCATTCTATAGCTTTGACATAGGATGAGTTATCAATCTGCTCTCCCTTATCCAAGGTCGCGTCAGTGTTAGTTGAGGGTATAGTCTGCTGCTTTGGCAAGAGTCGAGGCCATCAAAGTACCACCCACTCCTTGCTTGAGCTTTGGCAAGGATTTAGAGTAGGGACCTTACTTTCTACCTCAAGTCGGAGACTCGTACACCCATGTGAGATTCCAGAGTAGACAACCTTTTAGGACACACTTAGATGATGAGAGAGTGCATACTAGAAACATTTACATGGATGTGTGCCATTCATGTCACTCTGTAAACACCCTAATTTTGTAGGATCTCACCAACAACCCTTAGAAAGGGTGTGATGTGGTGGTGGTGCACTAGGGTGATGGATAGCTCACTCACTCTCCCCCAAAGTCCATTAAACACCCTAAAACAACCCAAACCTTCAAAACCCTATTTACCACAACCCACAACCTCCATATGATCTTCAGAGAGTGTGGAATAGGTCCACAATCCAGAAGTCAAGCCCATCACTTGGTTAGGTGTGCATTCAATGCGTTCTTTAAAGGCGAGGATATTAGGCGACTATCTCAGGCGAACTTCCTAAGTGGCTTTAGCCAGCGAAGGTTGTTGGCGCAAATAGTAGACAAGGTGCTTGATGTCAGAATATTGCAGTCAATGATCTCAGTGAATATTCTAAAGCACCAAATTCTACCTCGTCATTGGCTCTCCTTGATCTGGGAACATTCTATGTCCTTCCTAGACCATCCTTCCCCCATTTAAACATCAAAAACCCAATCAAGCCAGTTGGATTCAAATCCTAGCCACTTAACCCTAATCGTTACCCATCAATGGCCATTGTCGATCCAATTCCACTATATTATGACCTTGCCACCTATGACGGCACAATAGAGAATTCTGGAAGCTCCCTTGTCAGCTCTCTTGACCCAGGCCTCCAAATCGCAGGCCTGAGCATCGAGAGAACCCATTTTCGATTATCCAACGTCGAAGTTCTCTAGCAAGACCTCCATAGTGTGTTAACCAGTTTGATGGACCATCGGTTGAGCTCCACCAACCCTCGTTTCACCCACATTCCTATCCTGTGTGTGTAGACCACCTGTGACATCTGGGCTTGATTATCTATTTTTAATTTTAATATTGTATAAGTGGTTTATAAATGGATAATCTGTTGTTTCTTGTGATTGTGAGGATTTGGTTGGCTTACTATGCACCTGATTGTGATTTGGGACCAATGTGGGGTCTGATTTGGGGATGCACAGTTGCCTTGGTTTGCGTGCTTGTCTTTTCTCCTTTTTTCTCTTTTCTTTCTTTCCTTCTTTTTCTTTCTCTCCCTCAAGAGCCACCCAATCCCGTCTTCTTCTTCCTCCCTTTTCCCAACCCATGCCACCAAGAGATGGTGGCCCGTGCCTCCCCGTTTCTTCTAACGTGATGGGTGGCCAGTGCCATGCGAGAGGAGGCGGAGATAAAGAGGAGGGAAGATTGAGTGAGGGAGGAGGATGCCAGGAAGAGGGGGACGAACTGGGAGGAAGAGAAAGAGGAAGAAAGGGGCACGCAGTAGAGGAGGTGGTTGTTGGCAGGGTTTGCCAGTAGAGGAGGCTTCATCGGGGCAAGAGGAACTCGTCGGAGTAGGGGAGGCTTGCCGGAAGAGGTACATGGTTCCTCTTCTCCCCGTTCTCTTCTTTCAGCTTAATGGGTTAAATGCATGAAAATGGTGTAAAATGCATGTAAAATCATTGAAAAATAGTAGAATTGATGAGAATGAGCTGAATAGCATGAAAATATAGATATCATGCGATTAGGATGGAAATTTGTAGGGTTATACAAGATTTTTGGATGAAGGCTATAGTAGCTGTTTTTTAGCCTCATCCCTTTGTGATTTTCGTGTGAATTGCACAGTTAGTGGATTGAAGAATGGTTTGTGGGATTTTGAAGTAGACTCAGTTTGCCCTGGTTTCAAGTTCTGGAACAAGGGAGGTGCCCTAGTTTTGGGCAATTCGACATGCCGAATTGGGTTCGGCACACAGAATCCCTATCAGATTAAGCTAGGATACCTGGTTTTGATAGGTCGAAATCACCTAGTCTACCGAAACAGGGATTTTCGATATACCGAAAATGTTCGGTGTACCGAACCAAGGATTTTTGACGTACTGAACCTGGTTTTCGGTCTGCCAATTTTGCCTGGTCCTAGTATATAATATAAATGTGATTATAAAATGAAAGAAAAAGGTTTTAAATGGACGATGATCATGTGTTAGTTGTGTTTTCCCCATGTAAATGGCAAGGAGGAATGTGGGACCCAAAAAAGTGCATTTGGGAATGGTTTTGGGTTTGAAGCCCTAATAATGAATAAAAGTGATTGGATGTATGGTTTTTGAGTAAATATGGGCATGAGACCAGATTTACGATTTTAAAGCGTGATTTTTCATGATTTTGAGTAGGGACCCCAAATGAGGGTCAGGTGTTGCATGGGAAAAGATTCTACAACCAAGAGTATGAAATGTAAATGATTTCGAAAAAGGAAAACTTAAAGAGTTTTGAAAATAAAACATTAATAATGTGTTGAGGAACCATGGAAAGTTGTTGTTGACAATGTGGTAGGAGTATGATGCTCCAATGAAACCAATTGTTAGATATGACTGTGGTTGCCGAGCATGAGACGATGTAGGCTGAGCCTAGGTCATTGAACTTAGTTGTTCGGGTCATTGAGCTGGTGACGGTGTAGGCTGAGCTTAGGTTATTGAACGTAGTTGTTCGGGTCACCGACGGTGTAGGCTGAGCCTAGGTCATTGAACCTAGTTGTTTGGGTCACCGATGTGATGTTAGATAAAGACGTATCCCCTTGCATATATGAAGGAGATTGATGCCAGTTGGCTGAGGCAGTGGCATCCCACATGGGGAATTTTACCGCAGCAGGGTAGGGAGGTAGGGGAAATGGTTTCCTTGCCTACTGCTTGTGTGCCTGGTTACCCTTGATCAAGGTAACATCAACAAAGAAAAGTGGAAATGAATAAGAAAAGAAGGTGATTTTGAGAAATGGAAAGAAATGTGGTTTGGCTAGGATTGGACTTATGAATGGTCCTAAGATCCTGGAATAAAATAATGATTATGTTTTAACCAGTTACCAGCCAGTATTTATGATTTTGGTTTTGAGCCCGAGAGGCATTGTGTTTTAGGCTGGATCTGGTTGAAAATGCATTAGTAGGGGAACCATGCAAGCTGATATGCAAAAGTGAATGTTTTACTCTCTGACCAGTCTAGTGCTCCTAAATGGGGCGCCAGAGTGGTGCGTTGGAGTGATGCGCCACTCTGGTGCGGCATATAGGTGCTCCCCAGAAAATCTGGATCAGACTGCAATCTGATCCAGAACTTGACCCAGAATAGAGATAGGTGATCTATGCTAATGCAGGTTGATTCGTCCGGATGTTAAGAGCTAAAAGCATGATAGGATGCATCTGATCAAAGCTATCTTATTATTAATTTTTAAAAAAACAAGATGACTAAATGGGTTCATGGCAAGAACGCATGCAAAATGCAATGGATACAAACATGAAACAAGTAGACCTAATAGAACATAGCTCACGCAGGCGATATAGTGTAGATTTTATGCTAGAAATAAAGTACACATGCTTGCAAACAAAAAATGTAGATTTGCATGGAGATCATCTTGCCAAGAGGATAAGTAAACTCATCATAGAAACCCCATGAAAGCAACAGATAAATCAGGCCATACATGTGGAATTTTTAGCACGCTTTATTCCATTGCAAAAGAACAAGAACTTAAAGGAAATGTGGGAAGGACCTACCTTGCCCAAGATGTTCCTTCAAGAAAGAAAAGAAAGACCCAAGATAATAAGCTTCTTGATGCTTTGGAAGGGCTGAGAATATCTCTAGATGTAAGGCAAAGCTCGAGTGCTCAAGTGAATAGTTGTAGAATTCTGGAGAAGGCAGGCTCGTGTAGCTGTGTGTCTCTATCTTTCAAGATGATCAGCCCTTTCAAATGGTTGCCTATGGTGTCTATATATAGGGATTTTCCATGGGTAACTCCTAGGAAAGCAAGGAGCCTCGTAGACGAAAAGCCTGGAAGATTCCATGGCATATTCGTTGGTGGAGGTAACAGCCATGGGAGGTGGAAAGCCAGCAGCTAGCAGCCTGAGAAATGGATGGGCACCTGGTATGTGCGCCTGGTATGTGCGCCAGGTAGGTGTGCTAGCTAAGTGTGCTCCCCTACTTGTCTGGATTTCTAGTCGGACTATGGGCCTGCTATAGGTCTAGATTTGGTTAATAGGATTCAAGGGTTAGCCACATCCAAAGCAACATCTGGAAAGCTCATCTATGAGTCACCTCAAAATCGAGGTGTCTACACTAGCATAGTAGGAGCTCCCACATACGCCACAGCATGCCTATCAGACTCCTTCTTCCTGCCAAATCCAGTGTTAGGTCCATTGTGGCCATTGTTAGTGTTACTGGATCCGCCAGAATCCATTGTCTGCTTGGCAAATGCTACAAGTGCAGGGAAGCTTCCGCTATTGAGTGAACCTTCTATGCGGGTGCCAGCTTTAATAAGGGCAGAGAAAGTGGTGACGGGCTGAATACTAAGCAGGGCCCTAGTGGCTGGCTGTGCTCCTCGAATAATGATTTTGATAGACTCCTCATCAGAGGGTCTATCGCGCACTTGAGAAGCGAGGGCTCGCCAGCGCACGACGTACACCCGAACGGCTCGTGGGGCTTCTACCTTGTTGCGACTAGGTCCTCGCGCTTTGGAACCATGTCGAGATTAAAGGAGTATTGCTCCAGAAAAGCTTGACTCAGATCGTTCCAAGTATTGATGGTGGCCATATCCATCGATGTGAACCATTTCAGAGCTGGATCGGTGAGACTCTTCTGAAAAAGGTGAATAAGAAGCCACTCGTTAGCCTGGAGCTAAGCGAGATCGCCACAGTACGCCCTTAGATGTGAAATCGAGCAGCCTTTCTCGTTGTACTTCTCGAATTTTGGGATATGGAAGTTCGATGGGAGAATCGCCTCTAAAAAGTAGCAAAGGTCCCGGAATGAGAAAGACTGGCGGTCCCCGCCCTGCACTTGTCGGAGAGCTTTCTCCAAGTCGTTCATCCTGGCGCAAAGTGCATTAGGCGTTGCTATTGACATCGAGTGTGCAGCTGGGGCAGGTCCCGCGTATGCTGTATCTAAAGCACCCATGTGCTCCTCCCGATCTATCATCTCGCCACCTGGTGCTGTGGCGTGATAACCAGTGTAGCCGTGCGTGTGTGCTAGTGGTGGAGTGTATGCAGATGCCTGAACCTGATGCATGGGTAAAGAGATGTTATGCTGTTTGGTGCATGCAGTTGTGTGTGGGAGCAACAACTGCTGAACTGGTATGGTCGGGTTCAGAGGCCGATGAACTCCCGCCAGCCCAAGATGCTGACCACCAGTTGCCAGAGGAAGATGCTATGCATGCTGTGGATAATATGCTACTGGCAAAGTGGCTAAGCCCATTGTCAAAATAGCAGGAATCTTTGGCGACAGCTGCAGAGGTGAAGTGACTGGTACTACATGAATAGCCTGAGTAGGCAGAACAAGATCCTCAGGAACAGGACAGACAGGAGCAGTCCAAGTGGGATCCAAGGAGAAAGCCATGTTCTGTAGCTTCTGAGCAAGGGCTAGAAGCTGCTGAGACTGGATGGTAGCGGAACCATCGGTAGCAGTACCGAGGGTCGGAACAGCAAGCGGCTGGGATGTCAAAGGGGGCTGGAAGTTCAAAGAGGATGTAGGTTGGATCCCTAACGAAGAGACAATCGCAGCAAACTGAGTGTCCATTGAATGAGGATCAACAGAAGGATAGGGCACTATCAGATCAGATACCCTAGAAGTTGTTATAGTAACCGCCTCCGTTGCGGGCTCCAGACCGGTGAAGGTCTGCCAGTGTCCCGAAACCAGAGGACGAGGAGCCCCAGGTGCTGGGAAGAAGCCACCATGGAGTGATGGACTGGTAAATGATGTCAAGGCAAGGGAATGAGGAGGGGCAGCAGTAGGAAACCCCTCCAGAGCAATAGGTGCAGAAGTCTCAGAAGCTTGTTGGGCCATAAGGGACCGTGAATGGGTAAGGACAGGGCTACGATTGCAAAGAAAAGGACGACGCCTACAAGGAGCTATCGACGAAAGCGACGAAAGCTCGGGATCAGACAGTCGAGTACAATACCTCAAGAACGAGGTCACAGAAAGGAATTCCCAGGCTCAAACCTAGGAATCCGCAAAGAACTCAATTCCTGACAAAAGGAAAAGAAACCCTAAGTGTCAGTAGAAAAGAGAGAGAGAAAAAGAAAAGACAAGACAACACAAGAAAGTAAATTAGCTATGCAATTTTTTGTTAGGGTGGCATGAATGGCACACATGCACATGAATGCTACTAACATGCTCTCTCTCACCATGCATGTCCCACATGGGGCTGACCACATGGGACGCACTCATGGGTTTGGCTTTTGACTCTAGTCATAAAGTAAGGTCCTCGCTCTAAATCCTGGCCAAAGCGCAGGCAGTGAACGAGTGGTGCATTAGTGGCCTCGTCTCCTGCAGTAGCATGGAGTTGTACCCTCTACTAGCACCGACACGATCCCGAACAAGGGGGGACAAACTAACAACACATTCTACACCAAAGCAATAGAACGGGCTGCTAGAATCGTCCTTCACAAACTATGGGTAGACCGAGAGGAGAAGATGTATGTCCTATATGACCAAACATGTGATATGCTTTTGTGTCTTTTACTTGCGTTTTATTAAACCCGAGGGGATTGTGAGCATTTGTCTCTAGTTACGCCTTATTAATTGTTCGTCTGAGTTTGTGTGTTTTATTTTGACCAGATAGGGATCTACTCTCCTAATCATGGCAAATCCGAAAAGAAGGGAAAAACAGACGAGCATAGCATCCAAACAAGTCAGACAAAAGGCATAATCATGGCATGTGCTTGTGTTGTGCTTAAGTGAATAAAACTCAAGTATCGATAAACAAAGCATGAACCAAAGCATGTACAGGTGCAGTGACATAGCAACAGTGTAAAGAAACAAAAAGGCATGTACAAGCAAATATCACAAGCAAGCAAGCATAATGTAAATAGACCACAGACAAGTAGGGAAACTAGAACGAAAGCAAGAATTTGGTTATCCCCAGCGGAGTCGCCAGTTCCTGTGACGATGCCAGTGGAACCCCTAGCGCGGTTCTCCACCTACTCCGGTGTGCGGAAACACACGGGGAGATCCGAGACTGTCACGGCGAAAATGGTGAATCCAGAGGAGGAGACAAGACCCAGAAACACCAAAGGGAAGACAAAAGGATAAGGAAAGGAGTCGCCACCAAGTCTTTTAATGGAAAGACGAGGAAAACCAGAAAACACCAGAAAAAGCAGAAAGCAAACAAGATGCAAAGATGCTTGTGTGATATGTGCCTAATGGATAATACAAGATGAATGCGGGCTAGAGAAAGGGTAAGGATTCTGGTTACGCATGGAGAAGGGGTTAGGCACCCCCATATGCCCGAGAAAACTCGGTCTTTCTAGATTTCCTACTGTCAATGGTCTGCTAAATATATGCTTGCTTATTCTATATGCTCATGCATGAAGATGACTGAAAAGATGCCAAATCAAAGTAAAGAAGTGAAATCAAAGGAAAAAGTTAATCCGAGGGTCGAATGTAGGCATTGTTAATGGTGGACGTATTCAGTATCCTGCCTTTCAAACTGTCACCGACTGCTTCTCGGTTGACTAGTTTGTCTATCCTGCTTTTCGAATCGTCACTGGCTGCTTCTCGGTGGACGTATTCGGTATCCTTCTTTCCGAACTGTCACCGACTGCTTCTCGGTTGACTAGTTCGTCTATTCAGCATTCTGAATCGTCACTGGCTGCATCTCGGTCAACGTATTCGGTATCCTACCTTTCAAACAGTCACCGACTGCTTCTTGGTTGACTAGTTCGTCTATCCTGCTTTCCGAATCGTCACCGGCTGCATCTCGGTGGACGTATTCGATATCCTACCATTCGAACTGTCACCAACAACTTCTCCGTTGACTAGTTCGGCTATCCTGCTTTCTGAATCGTCACCGGCTGCTTCTCGATGGACGTATTCGGTATCCTGCTTTCCGAACTATCACCGACTGCTTCTCGGTTGACTAGTTCGTCTATCCAGCTTTCCGAATCGTCACCGGCTGCATCTCGGTGGACGTATTCGGTATCCTGCCTTTCGAACTGTCACCGACTACTTCTCAGTTGACTAGTTCATCTATCTTGCTTTCCGAATCGTCACCGGCTGCTTCTCGGTGGACGTATTCGATATCCTGCTTTCCGAACTGTCACCGA
>JAMKQA010011228.1:0-38652 GCA_024699735.1 Posidonia australis
ATTCTTCATGTATATGGTTTTCCTTGTCTTCCATAATAGATTAGGTGGCGACTCCTTTTGTTTTGCTTTTTTCGACGTGATTTTGCCGTCCGATTTCGCATTCATTTGCGGAATCTCCTCGCCGGCATGGTTACAACTAGACATAGCCATAAAACATGAGTGAGCTACTTCACCATCCGAAGATGAATTTTCATCGGTTGAAGAGTCACTATCATCCCAAGTTACTTTAAGAGCCCTCTTTTCTTAATTTTTCTTTTCTCTTTCTTTTGGACTTTTCTGTCCTTTAAGAAATCCTTGAATTTATGAGTGATGAGAGCAAGATCATCTTCTGAATCATTCGACTCGAAGGAAGCTTAAAAGTAATAATTTTCTTTTCTAGAATATTTTCTAATTCCTTCTCTTTCAATTGAACTTAATATAAAGTAAGGTTTCCTATGAGACTCTCTAGGCAATATGATAATAGATTTTTTAATTCTTCAATAGTAGTTCTCTTTTTATCCCAATTTGGTGTTAGAGATTTTAGAATTTTCCTAACTAGATCACATTGGGGGAATTCTTTTCTAAGTGACTTTATAGGATTGATGATTTCATTAAATCTAGTAAACATGTCTCCTATAGATTCATAGGGTTTCATTTTAAATAATTCATATTTACGAACTAGCATATTTATCTTTATTTCTTTCATTTGATTAGTTCCTTCATGAGTAACTTCTAAAATATGCCATGCCTCATGAAAAGTATTACAATTTGAAATTTTATTAAATTATTTTTAGTTAATATCACAAAATAAAGTATTTAACCACTTAACATTTAATGTGATTATTTTCTTCTCATTTTCATTCCACTCCTTATAGCTCTTTTTACTAGGTGTATCTCTATTTACAACAATATCCCATAAGTTAAGATTTATGGATTTTAAGTAAATGTTTATCCTACATTTTCAATAATTATAGTTATTTCCATCTAAAAATGGTGGTCTATAAATACTTTGTTCCTCTACATTACAAGAAGACGAAGCCATATTTAGAGGATTGTTAAATTATAATCCTAGATAAATGAGGCTCTAATACTAATTGTTACGATCTTAGGCTTCACTAGAGAAGGGTGAATAGTGAATTAAGAATAATTTGGCAATTTAAAGTTTATTTTACAATATCAAGCAATCAACAAGTAAATGGAATTGAGTATTTTACTAAAGTATGCATAGAAGGGGATGAGAGCCAATGCAAATATACACAAGGGATTTATAGTGGTTCAACCTCTTTAGTCTAGTCCACTCCTCGAGAACCCTTCAAGAGTTTCTCTATTTCGATTTTGTTTTGGACCAAAATCCTGTCGTTACACTTCCTTGACGAATCCTCATCAAGTCTTCGCAAAAACCATGGATACCTCTTCTCACAACTGAAGAAAAGAGAAATCAATAAATATAAAAATTACAACACTTACTTTTCTTACTTCTCCCAAATATATTGACAAGGTTGATGGATGATAGTAAGGCTTCTTGCTCAACAATGAAAAATAAGCTTGGAGAACACTTGGAACTCTTCTCTTAAAGGATGGGAATGGAATTCTAGAGTTTTGGTATGATGTAGGAAGTATTGATGTGTTTATAGGTAAAGAAAGGGGATCTATTTATAGGAAAACTTGGGTAAAAGTTTGTGTTTAATATTTCTCTAACATTCACAAACAATCACTGGTTCGATATACCAAAATAATTCGGAATGCCGATTTTACACTGAATTCTGCAACAGTCAGGTAATTTGGTAGACTGTTGATTTTTGGTATGCTGTTTAGTCTTTTTTAGGATTTTGCTAATTAGCCTGATTTCAGTATACTAGGTAATTTCAGTATGTCTAAATGCCCTATTTTAGTCCAATAATAGGTGTGATCTTGAATGAATGGTTTTAGGACTAAGGCTATTTTTCTAAGACACTATAGGGATATTTGGGAGATTATTACAAATTCCTAGAGTACAACATATTGCAATTACATTACACTTAAATTATAATAAAAAACTTAGTCTTCATTCTTCAAGACACTTTACTTGATTTTACACATATGCTACTTCTTAGTCCATTTCTCCTTCTTCTTTTATGCAAAGTCCATGAGAACTCTTGTTTGACCTATTAAGAAAGTTAGCACACAAATATGTTTTGTTATCATCAAAATTGAGAACCCTTCAAGAGTTTCTCTATTTCGATTTCTAGACTAAGCATAGACAACCTAATCCAATTTGCATTGAGACTACGAATTTGCCATTATTTCTAAACATGAGTGCCACTTACCTACTTGAATTTATTATCTGGGATATGCATCATTGCTTCTTTTAGCATATCCTGATGTTTTTTAGTTGAAATTTAAAATTTTTAGCCTTGGACTTCCATGCTTTTGCCATGTTCCCTTCAATGTCAACTTACTTCCTATTTTGAAGGATCGAAGTCCCACAAGAAATTGACGTTGTGAACTAGATGTTGAATAGGTTATATAATGTTCATGTAAGTTGCTTTGAATGGGTAAATCGACTCTTCCAAAAAAAGGTCATATAATGAAGCACTAGGAACTTAGTTGTAGGTGATAACCAGGGATTCAATCTTTTAGCCAAAACACATCACCAAGTTTTTGTGTTCTTCATTTTTGGTCGCCACAACTTAGCTGCATGTATTCTTGGTTTCTCCACATAGACATTTCTTAGTCATTTTCTCTCTTGTTATGGTGAAGTTGCCCTCTTGTAGGTAGTTGTTTCCTTTGTAGTCATTGTGTTAAACATTAAGTTAACGTGGATAGTCTTCTACTACCAATCTAAAAATTTTATGTTAATAACATCACATTCAATTTAAAAGGTTAAACAAGTGTAACACCCCCAATTCCCATAATAATTTAAAACAAATTAAATTACTGGATATTAAAAGCTAAACAGTAATATCAACTACCAGGAACCTACACCTGCAATCCAAAAACCACGAAGAACAAGCTTAAGTGATAAAAGTCACTCAACACGCATCCTACGAAAACAACGGAAAATAAATCTATATAAATTATTCCTTAAAAATCATTTCGCAATTCATTTTCTCCAAAACCTCCAAGACTAACACACCAGGCCCAACAGGCCAAAAACCACAACAAACGTGGCCCACACCAGCCAAAGCAGCAAACAAGGCTCTACCAGCCCAAAACCACAAACAAGACCCTCAATGGTCAAAACTACACATAGTGAGTTGGGAAGCTCGACGCTAGGCAACCAACTCTAGCCACAAGCAACTACCAAAGTGCACTATGCTGCCATGATGGCACCACCCTATGCAGGAGTGACACCGTCTCGCAATTTTCTCACCTAGAGAACCCTCTCAAAGCCATCCTCTCTTTGGGAAGGCAGTTCTGTCTCTTAGGACGCTACCAGCTAAGGAGCACGTGTGCCACAAGCACTACCTGCACTATGCTGCCACGATGGCACCACCCTATGCAGGAGTGACACCGTCTCGCAATTTTCTCACCTAGAGAACCCTCACAAAGCCATCCTCTCTTTGGGAAGGCAGTTCTGTCTCTTAGGACGCTACCAGCTAAGGAGCACGTGTCCCACTCGCACTGGCCACTAGAGGGTACGCCCCCTCACAACGTCTTCCACATGGTGCTCAGGAGAGAGTGTCATACCTCCACACTCGACAACACCCGAGCCTCAGTGCTCACAGCTACAACAGAAGTATCATAACTCCCCGTCATGTCACAAGACACCTTAACCCGCGAACCTCAACCTCGGCCCCGTGAACGACAATCAGGGAGCACCTACATCCAATACTTAATGAATACTCACCTCGGTCTCTTGGCCCCTGACCTCAACCAAGGAGACGCGCCCGACCACTCGAGAATGTCATCGTATTCTTTGGTCCCGACAACACGATCCCACGGTGTCTTGGCCCGTACATAGAAAACTAGGAAAACCATTTTCCAAAATGGGCCAATATACTTCTTTGAAAACCATTTTCAAACCATTTTATATCTTTGGAAACTCATTTAAAAACTTCAACAAAACAACACATCAGGTGTCCCACGAGACCACTACTGATGGCCCATGATCCCACCTCAAATGGGCAAAACAAACCAATTTGAGAAACCCACAGAAATCACATTTTTATAAAACAACTAGACCTTGATTCGGCATACAAAATGAGCTTGGTGTGACCATGCCAGTGGAACCCTGCATGGTTCTCCTTTACCGGGTGCGTGGAAGCACATGAGGAGTCCTGATACCGTCACGGCGAAGATGGTGAATCCGGAGAAGAAGACTAGATTCGGAAACACCAAGGAAAGACGAGAAAGAATAAGGAAAGGAGTCGCCACCTAGTCTTTTAATGGAAAGACAAGGAAAACCAAACACACAAGAAATCCAAGAAGCTAACAAGATGATGAAAACATGTATGCTTCGTGCCTAATGGATGAAATGCACAAATCAATGCAGGGCCAGAGAAAGTGTAAGGATTCTGGTTACGCATGGGGAAGGGGTTAGGCACCCCCATGCGCCCAAGGAACTCGGTCATTCTTGGTTTCCTAGTTGCCAAATGGTCTAATGGATATGTGCTTGCCTATTCTGAATGCTCATGCTAAAGATGACTAGAAAACATGCCAAATCAAAGAGAAGAAATGAAATAAAGGGAAAAAGTTAATTCAAGGGACAAATGTAGGTATTGAGAATGTTGTTTTACTGTACGCCCGTGGGCGATGAGGAAAATCATGAAAATCGAGAAACTCTTGGAAAGCATCACACAAATCAGCAAAAATTCGTAGAAATCCGAGAAAATAAAATTGGGGAAAATAATCCTCTTTCGAGACAATGTCGGCTTTGTTAAGCCTGTTAATGTACGCCCTCGGGCGATGGAAATCCAAATCAAGTCAAAAAACACGAAAATCAGGGAAACGATGAGAAAACCAAGCTTGAAGTCAGCTAGGAATGCGGGCGCAATGCAAGGAAGAAAATACGAGAAAAAAATGCATGAAAAAGTGCAAAAAAATGTGCAAAATGCATGCAAGGGTGTAAAAATGCAAATTCTAGGGGCTTTTGTGCAACATACCCAAATTCTAAAATAAAAATGAAATTCTGAAGCTAAATCATCAAAAATACATAGAAAAACACATTTCATGTAGTTTTGAAGAAATCTAGGGTCAAATGTGCAAAACTGTGCATTTTTTGTCAAACTGAAGGTTCCTAGGGGTCAAAATGCAATTTTTCCATCAAAGCATGCATTTAATGCAATTTTGTAAAACTTTAGGGTAAAATATGCAAGAAAAAGAATCCATGTTGAAATCAGAAAGTTCTAGGGGCAATTCAGTAATTTTACCCTAGAAAACATGCATTTAGTGTGAAATCTGTAAAGTTCAGGGGCTAAAATGCAATTTAACCAGAGGAACATGTATCCAGAATAATTTCAGAAATGTTCAAGGGCTAAAATGCAAATTAGCTAGAGAAACATGTATCTAGAATAATTTTAGAAAAGTTCAGGGGCTAAAATGCAAATTAACTAGAGAAATATGCATTCAGAATGATTTTAGAAAAGTTCAAGGTTGTTTATGCAAAAAGGTTGGATTAAAATGCATGAAAAGAAACTCTGGGGGTTTTTATCAAACTTTTAAACCTGGAAAATGTTATTAGGAAAACTCAGGGGGCACATTGCAATATTTTCAGTTAAAACTTTATTCAAACAATTTAATGAAAAAATATGCAAGGACCTAATTGTATGAGGAATGACCTACTTGTAAGAACAGAAGGACCTAAATGAAAGATAACAAAAGTTACAGAAGTTTTATTAAAAAAAAATTATTTTTTTATTTTGTTAAAAGAAAAAGGATCGACGACCATAGGCGATGGAGATCCACCGTCGACGACTGCCAGAGAGGCTATTAGAGGGCTATCCCATAGTTTGATCTAAGATCAGACCCCATGGAAAGCAAGAAGGGAAGAAGAGAGGATGATCCATTGGTCTGGAGCAAAGGCTCGACGGTCGGAGGAGGCTGCTCGTCTCCCTCACCGTCGAGGCACTCCGGTGACACTGTTGGAGAAGAAAGGGGCTACGAGAGGACTGTGGCGCACGGCTCTGAGCTCCTAGAGGCTGTGGTATGTTGAGAGGAACATTTGCCTTCCTCCAGAAGCGAGAATGGGACACTTCTCCCATCCCTGAACCAAACTCGCCGTCAATGCGATCCTTCTCCGGTGAGCTCGACTGCGGTGGCTGTCCAAGGCACGTGGCTTGATTCTGAAGACTCCGGAGCACTGGGGGCATGCTGTGGAACGATCTTGGAGGCTCGGAGAGGCACGACAAGGCTGGAGGCACATGTCCCTTCATTGGCTTCAGTCGTCTTCCCCAGCGACGGCGAGCTGGCGTGACTTCGGCGATCTTCTGGTGGAGGCTCTAGGAGGCAGTGAAACGGCGTTTTGACGGGCGGAGAAGCAAGAGGGAGGCTAGGAGAGGAGGACCTAAGGTTCTAAGACCAAGGACAAGCCCTGGACCAACACCCCCACCTAGGTCGCCGGAAAATGACTTCGGTGAGGCTTAGGGGCTGATTTCGACCATAGGAGGCCTCTGGCCTTGTTGGAATCGATCAAGGAAGACAGAGGCAGTCCTAGGGAACTATTTCTAACAGGAATTGAGGTCAGTAGGGTGTGTACCTAGCTTAGCAGTGTGTTTGGATGGTCGGAGCTCGCCAGAGATGGCTGGAATCTCTGATTTCTCACCTCCACGAGCTTCCTCTCTCTTCTAGGAACTCTCTGGTTGCTCTAGTTGGGAGGAAAAAGGTTTGGGGAGCTCTCCTCTCTCATTTTTTGCAAAAATGCCAAAAGTCCCAAAAGTCCTTAAAAGTCCATTTCTACTTGCAAAAGGGGCTATATATAGGCTTGGTTGGTTGTTATGGCTAGAGTGGGAAGTAGTTATGTTTGTTGGAGAGAGGTGGGAAGTAGTTATGTTTGTTGGAGAGAAGTGGGAAGTAGTTATGTTTATTAGAGAGAGATGAGAAGTAGTTATGTTTGTTGGAGAGAAGTGAGAAGTAGTTATGTTTGTTGGAGAGAAGTGGGAAGTAGTTATGTTTGTTTTGGTTGTTACATGAGTTTGTTAGATTAGTTAGGATGTAGTGGAAGTTAGTTAGGTTGTTGAGGTTTGACTTAGAATTTAACCTAGGTTTTAAGGTTTGGATTATGGTTTTGAATTTAATTTAGGTCCTAACCTAGGGTTTAATGTTTGGATTATAGTTTAACCTCGATTTTAGGGTTTATTAGTATTTTAGGGTTTTGTTTTGTATTTAGGCTTTTTAGAGCCCAGTTAGGGTTTTGTATGGTGCGCTAGCAAGGTACGCTTGTCAGGTGCGCCAAACAGGTGCGCTAGTAAGGTGTGCCTGTCTGGTGCGCCAGACAGGTGCGCCAGATAGGTGCGCCCACATTGGTGGCTGTTGGAGTGAGGAGTGGCTGTTGGGTTTGGCCTATTTGCAAGCATATTGGGGTGTCTACAGATGCCCCTCCCTAAGCGAAGTCGGAGGATGAATGGAACAGAGACTGACGCTCAGGGTTGACAGAGACACCCCACCCCTTTTACAAGGAAGAGGGATCAGGAGAAGGAGGATCATCGCTCGGAGTTGACGAAGATGCCCTATTCGAGGTTGCAAGAAAAAATCAGTTAATGGCAACCAACTACCAGTTGATGGATGCACCAGAGGTCCCGTCGCCGTAGCCGAAGCCAATCATCAGAGAAACCTAAACTAATGACAAATACCGACATGTTGATGACCAATCAGCTCCTAGAAGACATGATTGGTTATCACACATGTCGGGAAAAACGCTAGACAAGACTCACAGTACTTGCCGACCGAAAAGTGACTGGTTACGGAAGTCATCCAGGTAGTTCGGTCTACTAGCCCAAAAGGAGGGAAGGAACAAGGAGAGTGGGGAATCCATCAGGCATCACAGGGATTGCCCAGGTCGTTTGGGATACCAGCTTGAGAATGACCTGACACAAGATCCAAAGAAAACACCTGGTAAAAGAAGACAAAGTAGAAAAGTGAATCAGCTAACCGAGAAGCAGGCGGTGTTGTTTCGGAAGAAGGACAAACAAACACATCATCTGAGAAGAAGGCGGTGATTGTTCGGAAATCCGAAGAGTGAACACGCCAACCGAGAGGCAGTTAGTGACGGTTCCGAGGGAGGACAACCAAACACATCATCCGAGAAGCAGGTGGTGATGGTTCGGAAATCCGACAAAATAACACGGCAACCGAGAGGCAGTCGGTGACGGTCCAGAGGAAGGACAACCAAACACATCATCCGAGAAGTAGCCGGTGATGGTTCGGAAATTCGAAAAGTGAACATGCCAACTGAGAGGCAGTCGGTGACGGTTCCGAGGGAGGACAACCAAACACATCATCCGAGAAGCAGGCGGTGATGGTTCGAAAATCCGAAGAGCGAACACGCCAACCAAGAGGCAGTCGGTGACGGTTCCGAGGGAGGACAACCAAACACATCAACCAGGAAGTAGGCAGTGATGGTTCAGAAATCCGACAAGAGAACACGGCAACTGAGAGGCAATCGGTGACGGTCCAGAGGAAGTACAACCAAACACATCATCCGAGAAGCAGTTGGTGATGGTTCGGAAATCCGAAAAGTAAACACGGCAACTGAGGCAGTCGGTGACGGTCCAGAGGGAGGACAACCAAACACATCATCCGAGAAGCAGACAGTGACGGTTCGGAAATCCAGAAAGTGAACAAGCCAATTGAGAGGTAGTCGGTGACGGTCCAGAGAGAGGACAACCAAACACATCATCCGAGAAGCAGGCAGTGATGGTTCGGAAATCAGAAAAGCAAACACGTCAACCGAGAGGCAGTCGGTGACGGTCCCAAGGGAGGACAACCAAACACATCATCCAAGAAGTAGGCGGTGATGGTTCGGAAATCCGAAAAGCAAACACGTCAACCGAGAGGCAGTCGGTGATGGTCCCAAGGGAGGACAACCAAACACATCATCCGAGAAGCAGGCGGTGATGGTTCGGAGATCCGAAGAGTGGACATGCCAACCGAGAGGCAGTCGGTGACAGTGCAGAGGGAGGACAACCAAACACATCATTCGAGAAGCAGGCGGTGATGGTTCGGAAACCAGAAAAGCGAACACGCCAACCGAGAGGCAGTCAGTGACGGTTCAGAGGGAGGACAACCAAACACATCATCCGAGAAGCAGGTGGTGATGGTTCGGATATCCAAAAAGCTGACACGCCAACCGAGAGGCAGTCGATGACGGTTCCGAGGGAGCACAACCAAACACATCATCCGAGAAGCAGGTGGTGATGGTTCGGAAAGCCGAAGAGCGAACACGTCAATCGAGAGGCAATCAATGACGGTCGAAGGGGAGGACAACCAAACACATCATTCGAGAAGCAAGCGGTGATGGTTCGGATGTCCGGAAAGCGAACACGTCAACCGAGAGGCAGTCGGTGATGATCCAGGGGGAGGACAACCAAACATATCATCCGAGAAGCAGGCAGTGATGGTTCAAAAATCTGGAAAGCGAACACGCCAATCGAGAGGCTATCGGTGACGGTTCTGAGGGAGGACAACCGATTACATCATCCGAGAAGCAAGCGGTGATGTTTAGGAAATCCGAAAAGCGAACATGCCAACCGAGAGGCTGTCAATGACAGTTACGAGGGAGGTCAACCGATTACATCATCCGAGAAGCAGGCGATGATGTTTTGGAAATCCGAAAAGCGGACATGCCAACCGAGAGGCAGTCGGTGACGGTCCAGAGGGAGGACAACCAAACACATCATCCAAGAAGTAGGTGATGATGGTTCGGAAATCCGAAAAGCGGACACGCCAACCGAGAGGCAGTCGGTGATGGTCCAAAGGGAGGACAATGAAACACATCATCCAAGAAGTAGGCGGTGATGGTTCAGAGATCCAAGAAGTGGACATGCCAATTGAGAGGCAGTCAGTGACAGTCCAGAGGGAGGACAATCGAACACATCATTCGAGAAGTAGGTGGTGTTGGTTCGGAAATTTGAAAAGCGGACACGCCAACCGAGAGGTAGCCAGTGGCGGTTCAGAGGGAGGACAACCAAACACATCATCCGAGAAGTAGGCGGTGATGGTTCGGAAATCTGAAAAGCGAACATGCCAACCGAGAGGTAGTCGGTAATGTTCAGAAGGGAGGACAACCGATTACATCACCCAAGAAGTAGGCGATGATGTTTCAGAAATCCGAAAAGCGGACATGTCAACTGAGAGGCAGTCGGTGATGATTCAGAAAAAGGACAACCAAACACATCATCCGAGAAGCAGGCGGTGATGGTTTGGAAATCCAAAAAGCAGACACGCCAACCGAGAGACAGTCGGTGACAGTCTAGAGGGAGGACAACCGTACACATCATCCGAGAAGCAGGCGGTGATGGCTTGGAAATCCGAAAAGTGGACACGCCAACCGAGAGGCAGCCAGTGGTGGTCCAGAGGGAGGACAACCGATTACATCATCCGAGAAGCAGGCGGTGATGATTCGGAAATCCAAAAATTGAACACGCCAACTAAGAGGCAGTCGGTGACGATCCAATGGGAGGACAACCGAACACATCATCCGAGAAGTAGGTGGTGGTGGCTCGAAAAAAGGACAAACGAACACATCATTCGAGAAGTAGGTGGTGATGGTTTGGAGATCCGAAAAGAAGACATGCCAAACGAGAGGCAGCTGGTGGCGGTCCAGAAGGAGGACAACCAAACACATCATCTGAGAAGCAAGCGGTGATGGTTCGGAAGATCCGAAAAGCGAACACGTCAACTGAGAGGCAGTCGGTGATGATCCAAAGGGAGGACAACTGAACACATCATTCGAGAAGCAAGCGTTGACGGTTCAGAAATCTGAAAAGCAAACACGCCAACCGAGAGGCAGTCGGTGATGGTCTAGCAGGAAAGATATTAAGAGGGCAAATGACATAAAACCGATACTAGGAGAACAATACCAAAAGGCAGTTGACATGCCCCTAGTATCATGAAAGTAAGGATGTTGCTGATAGAAGGGAATAAAGAAATGCTAGGGGGTCCAGATAACTGGTTTAGCCAATAGAAGTTTGCCATGGAGATCTTATTCAAGTACCAGTGCACCCTGGATCATCGTCGCTGTGGGGAATATCAGTTGGAACAGCTAGGGATCTGTTGTCTATGCCCAATGCCATCGCGAATTCAGAGTGTTTGTGTAGACACCCCAATTTTGCAGGTCTACAGGCTGGAATTATGGTAGCTGGGCTTTTAGTCACAAATGAACTCAAACCCTGGTTTAGTCCCAAAGCCAAGGAACGCCAAACCCAACAGAAAATGATTTGAGCCGTGATCCGGGCCCATGCAGGCGCACCTGTCTAGCGCACCAGACAGCTGCACTTGACATATGCACCTGGCCGATTTCCTCGTCACGACCGCCGATCGCTGTCGGTGCTTGGGCAGGCAACCGGGTGCGTAGGGGACAACAAGGTTGTTACAAGTGGTTAGTCTGTTAGGAGGCTTCTTAGTTTGTTACAGAGTTGGTTAGTTGTTAAGATTTTGTTGAGTTTATTACAGGTTGTTACAGCCGTTGGAGCTTCACCTATAAAAAGAGCAACAGAGAAAATGGAGAACTGAGAGGAGAGAGAAAAATAAAGAAAGGAGAACGAGAGAGAAGAGTGAGAGAGAGGAGGTTCGCGGAGGCGAGGAACCAGAGCCCTTAGCCACTACCGACGAGCAACGAAGGCAGAACACGTCGCCAGACCAGGTACACCCTTCTTAGACTTCTATTCACTTCAATTATAGTTCCCTAGGACTTCCTTTGTCATCCTTGATCGATTCCAACAGGATCAGAGGCATCCTTTGGTCGGAATCAGCCTCCAGGCCTCCCCGGAGTCTTTTTCCGGTGGCCTAGGTGGGGGTGCTGGTCCAGGGCTTGCCCCTGGTCCTAGGAGCTTGGATTCTCCTCCCTAGACCTCCCTCTTGCTTCTCCACCCCTCGAATCCTCGCTCTAGTCACTGCGGAAGCCTCCATCAGAAGATCACCGGAGTAGCGCCAGTTTGCCGTCGCCAGGGAAGACGACTGATGCCAGTGAAGGGATGCGTGCCTCCAGCCTTGTCGTGCCTCTCCGAGCCTCTAGGATCATTCCACGGCATGCCCCTAGTGCTCTGGAGTCTTCAGATTCGAGCCACGGGCCTTGGACAGCCACCGCAGTCGAGCTCACTGGAAAAGGATCGCGTCGATGGCGAGTTTGGCTCGAGGATGGGGAAAGTGTCCCATTCTCACTTCTGGAAGTGGGGAAATGCTCCTCTCGACGTCCTGCAACCTCCAGGAGCTCATAGACGCATGCTGCAGCCCTCCAGTAGTCCCTTTCTTCTCCGTTGTTGTCACCGGAGTGCCGCGACGGTAAGGGAGGCGAGCAGCCTCCTCTAGCCGTCGCGCCTTCGATCCAAACCGTTGGATCTCTCCTCCCCTCCTTCTCTTCTTGCTTCCCGTGGGGTCTGATCCTAGATCAGGCCATGAGATAGCCTTTATGTGTCCCTCCGGCGGTTGACGACGACAGAGGTCTATTGTCGGCAACCGCCGTTTCTTTTTTTTTTTTTAAAACAAAAAAATAGTTTTCTTTGAATTAATTTCTGTAACTTTTGTTTTGTTGCATTTAGGTCCTTCTACTCTTGCAAGTAGGTCCTTTCTCTTACAGTTAGGTCCCTGCACATTTTTTCTTTAAATCGTTTGAATAAAGTTTTAACTGAAAATATTGCAATATGGCCTCTGAGCTTACCTAATAATGTTTTCCAGGCTTAAGAATTAGACAAAAACCCCTAAGTTTCATGAAAATCATTCTGAATGCATATTTCTCTGTTCAAATTGCATTTAAACCCCTGATCTTCATGAAAATTCATCTGAATGCATATTTCTCTATTAAAATTGCAAGGTGAACCCTGAGCATTCAAATATCTTCGCAGATGTGGTTCAAATAGCATTTTAACCCCTGAACTTTTCTGAAATTACTCTGAATGCATATTCTTGTGGTTTAATTTGCATTTTAGCCCCTAAACTTTTCTGAAAATTTTCTGAATGCATGTTTTGATGGCATAATTGCATTTAAACCCCTAGGAACCTTCAATTTAGCTAGAAATACACAGATTTGCACATTTAACCCCAGATTTCTTCAAAATTACATGAAATGTGGTTTTCTATGTATTTTGATGATTTAGTTCCAGAAATTCAGTTTTCATTCAGAATTTGGATTTTTTTACACAAAGGCCCTTGGAATTTTCATTTTCACACTCTTGCATGCATTTTGCACATTCTATTGCACTTTTTCATGCATGTTTTCTCGTGACTTCTTCCTTTCTTTTTGCACACATTTCTAGCACATTTTAAGTTTGGTTTTCTCATCGTTTCCCGAAATTTTTTCCGATTACCCTATCTTTTGACTTGATTTGGCTTTCCATCTCCCGAGGGCGTACAGTAAAAGACTTAACAAAGCCGGCATTGTCCCGAAAGAGGATTATTTTTCCCAATTTGATTTTCTCGGATTTCTTCGAATTTTCGCTAATTTGCGAGACGCTTTCCGAGAATTTCTCGATTTTCACGATTTTCCTCATCGCTCAAGAGCGTACAGTAAAGCAGCATTTTCATTGCCTACATTTGACCCTCAGATTAACTTTTTCCCTTTTATTCATTTCTTCTCTTTGATTTGGCATGTTTTTTTCTATCATCTTTAGCACGAGCATTCAGAATAGGCAAGCACACATCCATTAGACCATTGGCAAGTAGGAAACCTAGGAAGACCGAGTTTCTCGAGCGCATGGGGGTGCCTAACTCCTTTCCCATGCGTAACTAGAATCCTTACCCTTTCTCTGGCCCGCATTCATTTGAACATTATATCCATTAGGCACGGAGCACACATGCTTTCTGCATCTTGTTTGCTTCATGGTTTTCTTGTGTGTTTGGTTTTCCTCGTCTTTCCATTAAAAGACTAGGTGGCGACTCCTTTCCTTATCCTTTCTTATCTTCCCTTGGTGTTTTCGAGTCTAGTCTTCTTCTTCGGATTCACCATCTTCGTCGTGATTGTATCGGGACCTGGTAGAGGAGAGCCATGCAGGGTTCCACTGGCATGGTCACAGTTTGTGACATGCCAACCATGCCCCACATCTGATGCTTGACTCGCTGCAATGTTCTGCTGTAGTTGTCGCTTTGTAGGAGCCACTATGAATGTCACTTCTTTGTGAGAATGTGCACCTGACCATCGTTTGGACAATAATTCGCACCAAGCATTCTCAAGATAGTCCTCCTTTCCACAAAGCAGCTTACATGCCCCTGGTCGAAGGTTCTAGTTCAGTTACATAGAAAGTTGATGTTTTGTTAGGCGCATGATATGTGACTTTTGACCAAAGAGCAGCTGACATGCCCCTGGTTGAAGGCACTGGTTCAATTATACTGTAGCTGGTGGGGGCGATGAGGAACAAATGTAGGCATTGAGAATGCTGCTTTACTGTATGTCGTGGGCGATGAGGAAAATCGCGAAAATCAAGAAAACCCTCGGAAAGCATCACGCAAATCAGCGGAAACTCGAAGAAATCTGAGAAAATCAAATTGGGAAAATAATCCTCATTCGGGACAATGTCGGCATTGTTAAGCCTGTTAATGTAAGCCCTTGGGCGATGGAAAGCCAAATCAAGTAAAAAAACTCAAAAATCGGGCGAAATTTGAGAAACGATGAGAAAACCAAGCTTGGAATGAACTAGAAATGTGTGCACAATGTAAGGAAGAAAATACAAGAAAACATGCATGAAAAAGTGCAACAAAATGTGCAAAATGCATGTAAGGGTGTAAAAATGCAAATTCTAGGGGCTTTTGTGCAACATACCCAAATTCTGAAATAAAACTGAAATTCTGAAGCTAAATCATCAAAAATACATCGAAAAACACATTTCATGTAGTTTTGAAGAAATCTAGGGTCAAATGTGCAAAACTGTGCATTTTTTGTCAAACTGAAGGTTTTTAGGGGTCAAAATGCAATTTTGCCATCAAAGCATGCATTTAATGCAATTTTGTAAAAATTTAGGGCAAAATACGCAAGAAAAAGAATCCATGTTGAAATCAGAAAGTTCTAGGGGTAATTTAGTAATTTTACCCTAGAAAACATGCATTCAGTGTGAAATCTGTAAAGTTCAAGGGCTAAAATGCAATTTAACCAAAGGAACATGTATTCAGAATAATTTCAGAAATGTTCAGGGGCTAAAATGCAAATTAAGCAGAGAAATATGCATTCAGAATGATTTCAGAAAAGCTCAGGGTTGTTTATGCAAAAAGGTTGGATTAAAATGCATGAAAAGAAACTTTGGGGTTTTTATCAAACTTTTAAACTTGGAAAATGTTATTAGGAAAACTCAAGGGGCACCTTGTAATATTTTCAGTTAAAACTTTATTCAAACAATTTAAAGAAAAAATGTGCAGGACCTAACTGTATGAGGAAGGACCTACTTGTAAGAACAGATGGACCTAAATGAAAGATAACAAAAGTTACAGAAGTTTTATTAAAAGAAAATTATTTTTTGATTTTGTTAAAAGAAAAAGGATCAATGGCCATTGGTGATGGAGCTCTGCCGTCGATGACTGCCGGAGAGGCTATTAGAGGGCTATCCCACGGTCTGATCTAAGATCAGACCCCATGGAAAGCAAAAAGGGAAGAAGAGAGGATGATCCATCGGTCTGGATCAAAGGCTCGACGGTCGGAGGAGGCTGCTCGTCTCCCTCGCCGTCGGGGCACTCCGGTGATGGCACTAGAGAAGAAAAGGGCTACTAGAGGGTTGCGGCATGCGTCTCTGAGCTCCTGGAGGCTGTGGGACGTCGAGAGGAACATTTGCCTTCCTCCAAAAGTGAGAATGGGACACTTCTCCCATCCCTGAACCAAACTCGCCGTCGACACGATCCTTCTCTGGTGAGCTCGACTACGGTGGTTGTCCAAGGCAAGTGGCTTGAATATGAAGACTCTAGAGCACTAGGGGCATGTTGTGGAATGATCCTGGAGGCTCGGAGAGGGACGATAAGGCTGGAGGCATGTGTCCCTTCACTGGTTTCAGTCGTCTTCCCCGACGACGGCGAGTTGGAGCGACACCAGCGATCTTCTGGTGGAGGTTTCGGGAGGCAGCGAAACGGCGTTTCGATGGGCGAAGAAGCAAGAGGGAGGCCAGGAGAGGAGGACCTAAGGTTCTAGGACCAAGGACAAGCCCTGGACCAACACCCCCACCTAGGTCGTTGGAAAATGACTCCGGTGAGGCCTGGGGGCTGATTCCGACCAGAGGAGGCCTCTAGCCTTGTTGGAATCGATCAAGGAAGACTGAGGCAGTCCTAGGGAACTATTTCTAACAGGAATTGAGGTCAGTAGGGTGTGTACCTGGCCTGGTAGTGTGTTTGGATGGTGGGAGCTCACTGAAGGCCGCCGGAGCTCGCCGGAGATGGCTGGAACCTTTGATTTCTCACCTCCATGAGCTTCCTCTCTCTTCTAGGAACCCTCTGGTTGCTCTGGTTGGGAGGAAAAAGGTTTGGGGAGCTCTCCTCTCTCAATTTTTGCAAAAATGCCAAAAGTCCCAAAAGTCCCAAAAGTCCTTAAAAGTCCATTTCTACTTCCAAATGGGGCTATATATAGGCTTGGCTAGTTGTTATGGCTAGAGTGGAAGGTGGTTATGTATGTTGGTGAGAAGTGGGAAGTAGTTATGTTTGTTGGAGAGAGATGGGAAGTAGTTATGTTTGTTGGAGAGAGGTGAGAAGTAGTTATGTTTGTTGGAGAGAAGTGGGAAGTAGTTATGTTTGTTGGAGAGAAGTGGGAAGTAGTTATGTTTGTTTTGGTTGTTACATGAGTTTGTTAGATTAGTTAGGATGTAGTGGAAGTTAGTTAGGTTGTTGAGGTTTGACTTAGAATTTGACCTAGGTTTTAAGATTTGGATTATGGTTTTAAATTTAATTTAGGTCCTAACCTAGGGTTTAATGTTTGGATTAGAGTTTAACCTCAGTTTTAGGGTTTATTAGTATTTTAGGGTTTTGTTTTGTATTTAGGCTTTGTAGAGCCCAGTTAGGGTTTTGTATGGTGCTCCAGCAAGGTGCGCCTGTTTGATGCGCTAGATAGGTGTGCCCGCATTGGTGGCTGTTGGAGTGAGGAGTGGCTGTTGGGTTTGGCCTATTTGCAAGCATATTGGGGTGTCAACAGGTATACTAAAATCTCCTAGATTGGAAGACCGACCAGAATTGGTCGACTGAAATAGGTGTAGGCACCCAAAACGGCGGACCGAAAACCAGACCAGTCAACTGAAAGTTCTTGGTTCGATAGGCCGAATAAATTTGATCGATCGAATTGGGACATAACGATCAACACTCATAGCCAAAAATAGTTGACCGAGGAGATTTGGTTGACCGAATTTCGACCCGAGGACTTAATCTGATAGAAATATGGCATATCGAAAAATTTTGGTATGCCGTTTTCTGCAAAACCAGAAAATGACCCAAGGCACCAACCTACAAAATCACCTAAAATGGGACCAAGGGATGGACCCCCAAAACAAGTACTACAAATTCCAACTAAAACATATGTTGTAGACCCTAGAGTCTACTCCAAATCCACACAAATAAAACCAAAATCCATTCATCCTGCAACGAGAAATAAATTTGAGAAGCCACAAGGGTAAAAAACGACCCAAAACCACCCAACGCCATTAATGGCCATAAATTCCATCATAAATCATCATAAATCCACAATATATTCTAGGAATGTAAATTTACCTAGATTTCATACAATCCTATCATTTTCTACCATTTTCATGCTTTCTACAATATGAGGGTGAGGTGCGTACCTAAAAATACACTCTGGCTATCCACTCTGGTCTTTGGCTAACACCGACGACCCCAAGCGTCCTCGGCCACTCCATGACCTCAGGGACATTGCACCGAAGCTCCACGCACCACTGCGCGCCACCACACACCACCAATAACTCTCAAGCACACCAAAAAGAGGCAACAAGGGGAGAAGGAGAATCAGGGAGAGGGAGAGGGTGAGGTGGAGAAAGGGGTGAGTGAAGGGAGAGAGAGAGAGGGGAAGGAAAGGAGAGAGAGAGAGAGAAGGTGGAGTGGAGGGGGAGGAAGAGTGGCGTGCTTGGGGAGGAGGAGGTGGCGCGGGAGAGAAGGGATGGATGTGTTGCTGCATTGGGAGTCTGCCTCGGCTTAAATCGCCACACAGAGAGGAAGGTAAGCATGCATGCACACCAACCGACTTCCACCGGCCAAACACAAATCCTGCACACACAACCACCTATTCCCAACACGAGGCCAACTACAAGCCTCATCAGTCGGCCCACAAATGCTGGCCCCACATGGACCCACACACAGGCCCACAATTACCATGCCAACCACGCACAGTGTCAATCACGTGGGGACAAGCACAGGAACACATAAATAGAAGCCAACCCATGAGGCCCCAGCCCAAAACCACAAAATCTCACAAATAGGCCTCAAAACAGTAACACCGGCCTAGAAATAAATTCATTTAAAATGTAAATAATTAAAAAATGAATTTATGAGTGTTACATCCTAACCTCCATAAAAGAAGATTTCGCCCTCGAAATCACTAGAAGGCGAAAAGATACGGGTATTGGGCTAGGACGGCTTCTTCGTGCTCCCACGTGGCCTCCTCGACTCCATGATGCCATCACCGCACCAAGACTAGCAAAATCACCTTGTTCCGTAGCACCTACTCCTTGCGGTCGATAATCTTGACGGCATCTTCCACAAAGGACAGATCTTTCTAGAGCTCCTCTTGCTGAATTGGGATCACATGAGATGCATTAGCTAGACACTTCCTCAGCATGGAGACATGGAATACGTCGTGCACAGACGACATCTTTGGTGGTAGATCAAGCTGATAAGCAACTTCACCGATCCTCTGGGTAATCTGGTATGGGCTAATATAGTGAGGACTCAACTTCCCACGCTTCTCGAACCTTATGACACCCTTGGTCGGCGATACCTTCAGAAACACATAATCTCCCACCAGAAATTCCAAGGATCTTTGCTTCTTGTCAGCATAACTCTTTGGCCAACTTTGTGTTGCCAAAAACATGCTACGGATCATATCAACCTTGTTCGCATACAACTGCACAAGCTCAAGGCCAATCAACTGATGCTTGCCCACCTTGCTCCAGCAAACCGACGACCTACATGGCCTACCATACAAAGTTTCTTGCGACGCCATCTCGATGCTCGAGTGATAGCTATTATTGTAGCGAACTCAATCAATGGTAGATGGTCCTCCCAACTCCCTTGCAAGTCCAAGGTATATGCTTTGAGCATATCCTCCAGTGTTTGGATAGTCCTCTTTGTCTGATCGTCCGACTGAGGATGAAATGCCGTGCTATAGTTGAGCACTGTGCCAAAGGCCTCCTGTAGAGTTTTCCAAAACCTTAAGGTGAACCTCGTGTCTCTGTCCGACACGATGGACATCAGAACACCATACAGCCGAACCACCTCGGAAACATACAGCTCTGCTAGACGGTGCATCGGATGATTCACCCGAATGGCTAGGAAGTGAGCAAACTTGGTTAGCTGATCTACGATCACCCATACGGTGTCGTTCTTCCTCTAAGTACGTGCCAAATCAATCACGATGTCCATGGAGATGTGTTTCCACTTCCACATGGGATATCCAATGGCTGCAAGGTTCCTCTAGGTCTCTGGTGCTCTGCCTTGACCAGCTGGTAGGTTGTATACCTCGCTACGTGGTCAACAACATCCCTCATCATGCCAGGCCACCAAAAGTTTTGCTTCAGGTCTCGACACATCTTCGTACTTCTAGGGTGAATAGTGTACCTAGACCGATGCGCTTCATCAAGCAATCTCTGCTTGGACTCCTCATACTGGGGCACGTACAGGCGCATATTATATCTCAACTCTCCATATGTCCTAACAAAGAAATAATGCTCTGCACCAGCCTCCAACTTCCCAAACACAGCCTGAAATAACAGATCCAGTTGCTAACATTTGATAATAAACTCTATCAGCTTGGGGCAAACAGACAGGTTGGCCACCTAGGCACCAACGGTATCCCAAGCTTACCGCTTCGGCTTGTAGCTCACCAGATCCTCTAGCATGGTCCATTCCTTAACCTTCAGGCTTGCCAACACATGCGTACACTGACTCAAAGCATCGGCGACCACGTTGGCCTTCTCAGGGTGGTACGACAGGTTGAAATCATAGTACTTCAGATACTCCATCCACTGACGCTGTCTTAGGTTGAGGTCCCTTTGCGTGAAGATATATTTCAAGCTCTAATAATCAGTGAAGACCTCAAACTGTTCCCCATACATATAGTGTCGCCAAAGCGTGAGAGCAAACACTACGGTAGCCATCTCCAAATCGTGGGTCGGGTATTCATCTCATGATCTTTCAGCTGGTGTGAAGCATATGCGATAACATTGCTATGTTGTATCAGAACACACCCCAACTCAACACCACTGGTGTCACTATACATAGTGAATCTACCACTTCCAAAAAGTAGAGTCAACATAGGAGCAGAAACTAGACGAGACTTCAGCTCTTGGAAACTCACCTCACAATTCTGATCCCAACAAAATGGAATCCCCTTCTTGGTCAACTTCGTCAGAGGCGCGACTATGGAGGAGAAATCCTAGATAAACCTCCTATAATAGCTTGCTAGATCCAGGAAACTCTTGATCTCCATCACAGTCTTGGGTCGCTTCCAACTGCTCACTGCCTTGACCTTGGCTAGATCCACTTTGATGCCTTCTTAGAAATCAAATGGCCAAGGAACATGACTTCACTCAGTCAGAACTCACACTTGGAGAATTTGGCATATAGCTAATGACGCCTCAGAGTATCCAAGACCACCATCAGGTGCAAGGTGTGAGTCTCCACATCAGGTGAGTATACCAGCACGTCATCAACAAAAACCACAACGAATTGGTCTAGAAAAGGATTGAACATCCTGTTCATCAGATCCATAAATGTAGCCAGAGCATTGGTCAAGCTGAAAGGCATGACCGTGAACTCGTAATGCCCGTACCTGTTCGAATGGTAGTCTTTTAAATATCTGAGTCTTGTATCATCAACTGGTGATTCCCCGACCTCAAATCAATCTTCAAGAACACAGCTGCAAATTGCAACTGGTCGAAAAGGTCATCAATGCGAGGCAAGGGATACTTGTTCTTCCCTGTGATCTAGTTCAACATCTGATAGTTTATGCACAACAAGGGTGAACCATCCTTCCAATGGACGAACACGACAGGTGCTCCCCATGGAGACATACTTGGCTTGATAGACCCCTTGTCCAGCAACTCTTGCAACTAAGTCTTGAACTCTTGCAACTTCACTGGTGCCATGCGATAGGGAGGCTTCAACATAGCACAAGAATCGGAGATCAGATCGATCGAGAACTCTACTTCCTTGTGAGGTGGCATACTAGGCAAATTGTCAGGGAAAACGTTGAGATATTCACACATCATAGAGATATTGTGAACACCCAACTCAGGAGAAGTGGAGGTAACTATACTGGCTAGATACCCCACGCAACCCCTGACCAAAGACTTATAAGCCTTCATAGCTGAAATGACAAGCTTAGGCTCATCTTGACACCCACCTTGTACAAAGAAAGACCTATCCTCAAGAGACCTAAAATAAATTCTCCTCCGAGTACAGTCGATCAAAGTGGACTGTCGTGCCAACCAATCCATGTCGAGTATCACATCGTACTCCTACATGTCCATCACAATCAGGATGGTGTTGAACTCTCTATTGTTTAGCATCAAGTCGACAGACCGCAAATACCACCATGCCAATCTGTGCTCCCCTAGCAACGTTACCACACTGAGATGAAAGGTCAGTCTAGCAGGTCTCTCTCTTAGCTCTGCCACAAGTCACCGCGAGCCTCTGCCTCTCGTCTCCCACCCTCGGCTCTCTCTGTCTCCCACACCTGCCTGCAATAGAAGGAGTGAGGAAAAAGATGGAGAAGAGGTGGAGGGCGAAAAGTGAAGAGGAAAAGAAAAAAGGGAAGAAGGCTGGGGCTCGGCTGGAGTTCTAGTGGTCGAGGAAGGCTCGCCCCCTATACGCATTAAATATGCAGGGAAAGAGGTCACCGCGCACCTGCCCGCCAGCCTCCGGCACGCGCACAATAGCTAGTCCCTGGCCACCCACCAGCCTCGCCGCACACAGACCAATCGCCAGCTCCCAAGCACAAACCAACTACCCAACCACCCAACCACCAACCACAACCAACGGCCCACGAGCGTGGGCCCACATGGACTGACACCTTGGCCCACAATGCACAGTGCCAAACCACGCATAGGGACACCCAAACAGAAGCCGGCCCATGAGGCTCAAGTCCAAAAGCACAAAACCACACAATGGGCCTCAGAACAGTAACACTCGTTTAGGAATAAAATTCATAAAATGTAAATAATTACAAAAATGAATTTTACGGGTGTTGCATCCTAACCACCTTAAAAGAAGATTTCACCCTCGAAATCACTGGGCGAAAAGATACGGGTACTGGACTAGGATGGCTTCCTCACATTCCCACGTGGCCTCCTCGGCTCCATGATGCTGCCATTGCACCAAGACCAACGGAATCACCTTATTCCGCAGCACCTGCTCCTTGTGGTCAACAATCTAGACGTCATCCTTCACAAAGGACAGATCTTCCTGTAGCCCTTCTGGCTGAACTGGAATCACATGAGAAACGTCAGCCAGGCACTTCCTCAGCATGGAGACATAGAACACGTTGTGCACAAACGACATCTCTAGTGGTAGATCCAACTGATAGGCAACCTCACCGATCCTCTAGGTGATCTGGTATGGGCCAAATAGTGAGGACTTAGCTTGCCATGCTTCCCAAACTGCATGACACCCTTGGTCAGTGACACCTTCAGAAACACATAGTCTCCCACCAGAAACTCCACTAGTCTCTGCCTCCTATCGGCATAGCTCTTCTATCGACTCTGTGCAGCCAACAGCCTGCTACAGATCAAATCCACCTTGTCCGCATACAACTACACAAGCTCAGGACCAATCAACTGATGCTCGCCCACTTCGCTCCAGTAAACAGGCAATTTGCATGGCGTACCATACAAAGCTTCATACGGTGCCATCTCGATGCTCGAGTGATAGCTATTGTTGTAGGCAAACTCAATCAGCGGCAAATGGTCCTCCCAACTCCCCTGAAAGTCTAAGGCACATGCTCTGAGCATATCCTCCAGTGTCTGGATAGTCCTGTCTGTCTGACCATCCGACTGAGGATAAAATGTCGTGCTATAGTTGAGCACAGTGTCAAAGGCCTCCTGCAGAGTTCTCCAGAACTTTGAGGTGAACCTTGTGTCTCTGTCCGACACGATGGACACCGAGACATCATGCAGCCTCACCACTTCGGAGACATACAACTCCGCCAAGCGGTGCATCAAAAGCTTCACCCGAATGGCCAGGAAGTGAGTAGACTTGGTTAGCCGATCCAGGATCACCCACACGGTGTCGTTTTTCCTCTGAGTCCGCAACAAACCAGTCACAAAGTCCATCGAGATGTGCTCCCACTTCCACACAGGAATATCCAATGGCTGGAAGGTCCCTCCCGGTCTCTAGTGCTCTGCCTTGACCAACTAACAGGTAGTACACCTCGCCACATGGTTAGTAACATCTCTCTTCATGCCAGGCCACCAAAAGTTCCACTTCAGGTCTCGGTACATCTTCGTACTACCAGGGTGTATAGTGTACCTAGACCGATGCGCTTTATCCAACAATCTCTGCCTGGCTTCCTCACACTGGGGCACATACAAACGCATGTCATACCTCAGCTCTCCATATGCCCCAACATAGAAATGAGGCTCTCCACCAGCCTCCAGCTTGTCAAACACAGCCTGAACAAACGGATCCAGCTGCTGACAGGCAACAATAAACTCTAACAGCTTCGAGCGGACAGACAGGTTGGCCACCCAGGCACCAACCATTCCCCGAGCTTGCCATTTCGACTTGCAGATCACCAGATCCTCCAACATGGTCCACTCCTTGACCAACAGGCTTGCCATCACGTGCGTACGCCGACTTAGGGCATTGGCGACCATGTTGGCCTTGCCAGGATGGTAGGACAGGTAGAAATCATAGTCCTCCAAATACTTCACCCAGCAACACTGCCTCAGGTTGAGGTCCCTCTGCGTGAAGATATACTTCAAACTCTGATGATCGGTGAGTACCTCAAACTGCTCCCCATAGAGATAATGTCGCTAGAGCTTGAGAGCGAACACTACGGTAGCCATCTCCAAATCGTGGGTCGGGTAGTTCTTCTCTTGATCCTTCAGCTAGCGTGAAGCATATGCAATAACATTGCCATGCTGCATTAGAACACACCCTAACCCAACGCCACTGGCATCACTAAACATAGTGAAGCCACCACTTCCAGATGGCAGAGTCAACATAGGGGCAGAAACTAGACGAGACTTCAGCTCTTGGAAATTCGCCTCACAATTCTGGTCCCAGCAAAAAGGAACACCCTTCCTAGTCAACTCTATCAAAGGTGCGGCTATGGAGGAGAAATCCCTGATAAACCTCCTATAATAGCCCGCTAGACCCAAGAAACTCCTGATCTTCGACACCGTCTTGGGTCGCTCCCAACTACTCATAGCCTCAACCTTGGTAGGATCCACTCTGACTCCTTCTCCCGAAATCAAATGGCCAAGGAACATGACTTCGCTCAGCCGGAACTCACACTTGGAGAATTTGGCGTACAGCTGATGACGCCTCAGAGTATCCAGAACTGCCCCTAGGTGCAAGGCGTGAGTCTCAACATCAGGAGAATAGACCAGCACGTTATCAACAAAAACCACAACGAACTGGTCTAGGAAAGGGCTAAAAATCTTGTTCATCAGATCCATAAATGAAGCCGGTGCATTGGTCAAGCCGAAAGGCATGACCGTGAACTCGTAATGCCCGTACCGCGTCCAGAAAGCAGTCTCCTGAATGTCTGGGTCTGGGATCCTCAACTGGTGATACCCTAATCTCAGATCAATCTTCGAGAACACCAACGCAGACTGCAACTGGTCGAACAGGTCATCAATGTAGGGCAGGGGATACTTGTTCTTCACCGTGATCTGGTTCAGCATCCGATAATCTATACATAGTCGGAGCGAACCATCCTTTTTGCGGACGAACAAGACAGGTGCTCCCCACGGAGACACACTCGGCCTGATAAACCCCTTGTCCAGCAACTCCTGCAACTGAGTCTTGAGCTCTTGCAATTCTACTGGTGCCATGCGATAAGGAGGCTTCGACACAGCACCAGAACTAGGGATCAGATCGATCGAGAACTCTACTTCCCAGTGAGGTGGCATACTAGGGAAATCGTCAGGGAAAACGTTAGGATACTCACACACCACAGAGATGTTGTGAACACCTAAGCCTTCATAACTGAAATGACAAGCTTAGGCTCACCCTGACACCCACCTTGCACTTAGAAAGACCCATCTTTAAGTGACCCAAAATAAACTCTCCTTTGAGCACAATCGATCAAAGCGGACTGCTGCATCAACCAATCCATGCCGAGTATCACATCGTACTCCTACATGTCCATCACGATCAGGCTGGCGTCGAACTCTTTGTCGTTCAGCGTCAAGTCGACAGACCGCAGATACCTCCATGCCAAACTATGCTCCCCCAGAGGCGTCACCACGTTGAGATGAAAGGCCAGTCTAGTTGGTCTCTCTCCCAACTCCACTGTAAAAGACTTAGAGATAAAGGAGAAAGAACTCCCTGAGTCAAACAACACTTTGGCCATCCAGCCACCCACAATAAAAGAACCTGATGGCCAAACAAAGCAACACCACACATCCATTCAATCAGGCAGATGTCCAGATTACAACATATCTCAAAGGGTTACAGAACCAACTATTCATCCTTACCCTCAACAACATCTCCTGAAGACCCAACACCTGGAGCTGCAATGGTGAACACCCGTCCCCTAATCGGCTGCTGCGGTGCGCTTCCTGCCTTCTTAGGCAATTCCGAACAAGATCTCTGAATGTGTCCCACCTTCCCACAGTTATAGCACACCACAGAGGTAGGAGTCTGTCTAGGTTGGGGACAAAATGCAGCGATGTGGCCCACCTGACCACAGTTGAAGCACTGGTTCCCACCGAGAGTACTTGACTCTGTTTGACTGAGGCCAGCTCCGCTACCCCGAGCAAAACTCCAACGACCCGCAGAGGAAACACTGGACCTCACCTTCTACTTCTTAGGGCTACTTGAGCTACCAGCACTTGGAGGATCGGAGAAAGAGAACCGAGAGGTAAAAGAAGACTTACCCTTCCCTTTGGGATGACTCTCTAGAAACTTTTGATGCTCCGCCTCGAAGCAGTAAGCCATCCCAACCATGTCCTCCACAGTGTGGCACCTACAACCCATCACTTTCACCCGAAGCCCAGGGTTCAAGCCATCCAGAAACCTTTACGCCCGCTCTTCCTCAGACTCATAGGCAGGAGCAAAGCGTTCCAGCTAGGCGAACTCAGTCTCATACTCTAGCACCGACATCGTGCCCTGCTCCAGACTCCGAAAATCTCGGCGAAGCTGCTCCTTCACATGAGCAGGAAAATACTTGTCATAGAAGGCCACCTTGAAATCCTTCCATTGGATACTAACAATGACTGAGTCTGGGAACTTCAACTGCCTCACAACTTCCACCACTTATCCGCCTCACCATCCAGCAGGTAGGTCATCAGCCACACCCAATGCTCTTTTGGGCATGCCATACTCTCTAGCATCTTCACCACCTTTTCCAACCAGGCCTCGCTCTCCTCAGCACTGACCTTGCCCTTGAATGATGGCAGACGAAGCTTCGTGAACTGGTTCCGCCACGGGTCATCCGACGGCTCACTAGCACTACTCTTGCTGAACGTGTGAGAGATCCTGTGTGCCAAACTCCTCAGTTCCCCGTGAACAGTCGTCCATCTGCCTACGTGCTCTCAGGACTCGGTCTCCTCGACAAGGGGCTTGCCCTTAAGACCACGAGGAGGCATCTTGCTAGAGAAAGACAAAATACTTGCACCATAGACAAAGCAACAACCAGAAAACCATGGCGAAAATCAGGTGCAGACTCTACATGCAAGAAAAACCTATGGAGTCTCTAGACCAGACACCCTAGGTGTAGTGCAACCTAGTGAACCTGGAGCTCTGATACCAAACACTATCACGCCCCACATTTTCCGTAATAATTTAAAACAAATTAAATTATGGGAAAATTAAAGCCAGACAGTAAATATCTAACTACCAGGAACCTGTTTGTGCGGCTAGGAGACTCCAGACTATATGCACTACGTTAAACGTCTACATGCTTGCACCTACAACCCAAAACACGAGGAAAAACATATGAGTGAAAAAAGTCACCCAGTACGCACCCCACAAAAACCACGGAAAACAAAACTATAATCAATTTTCCTTTTAAATTCTTTTCGCAAACTATTTTCTCAAAACTTCATAAACCAGGCCCAAACTGGCCAAAACCTCAACCAAGGCTCTACTAGCCCAAAGCCACAAGCAAAGGCCCTCAATAGCCAAAACCACACATAGTGAGTTGGGAAACCCGACGCCAGGCAACCTAACTCTGGCCACACGCAGTCCACCAAGGAGCGACCACGGCGTTCTGTACTGCCACGGTGTGCCACCCTGTGTAGGAGCCAATCACCGTTCCACGATTCTCCCACCTGGAGAACCCTCACAAAGCCAGCCCCTTTTTGGGAGGTTGTCCTGTCTCTCAGGACGCTACCAGCTATGGGGCACGTGTCCCACCCGCACTGGCCACCACAGGGTCCGCCTCCTCACAGCGTCCTTCACACACGGTGCTCAGGAGGGAGTGTCATACTTCCACACTCGACGACACCCAAACCTCAGTGCTCACAGCGACAGTAGGAGTATCATACCTCCCCGTCATGCCACAAGGCACCTCAACCCTAGTCTTGAGACGACAGTTAAGGAGTCTCATACCTCCAGGACCCGATGCCTCTCAACCTTAGGTATCTCAGCCCCCGACCTCAACCAGGGAGTCGCGCCCGACCACCTGAGAATGTCGTCACATTCCCTGGTCCCGACGACACGGTCCCACACTGTCTCAGCTCGCACACAGAAAATCAGGAAAAACATTATCCAAAACTGGCCAACTATTTATTGAAAGCCATTTCCAAAACCACTTTTCATGTCTTCAAAAATTCTTCCAAAACCTCGGAAAGCGACGCGTCAGGTGCCCCAAGGGACCATCACTGACGACCAACAATCCCATCTTATAGGGACAAAACACAACAATCCAAAAAGCCCTCGAAAAACACATTTTATAAACATATTTAGGCCTAGAATAGGCATGCCGGAAAATGGGTCCGGTATACCAAAAATCCCTGGTTCGGTAGACCGAATCAGGTCAACGGTCTACACTCAGGCCAAATTCAGTATACTGACACTGGTTCGTTCAACTGAAATCTCCTGATTCGGGAGACCATCTAAAATCGGACGATCGAATTTTGACCAAAGGACCTAATTTGACAGAAAAACGGCATACCGAAATGGTTCGGTATGTCGAATTCTGCGAAAAACAGAAAACAGTCCAAACTCTACCATCCAAAATCACCCCAACTGGGACATCTGATCGGACCCCTTAAATAAGCACCAAAAATCTTGCATAATACATATGATGTAGACCCTCAAGTCTACTCCAAATCCCGACATGCAAAACTAAAATCCACTCACTATGCATCAAGATATAAAATCGGAAAGGTAGAAGGGTCAAAATGACTTAAAACGCACCAACCGCCATAAATGTCAATAAATTCACCATAAATTCTCATAAAATCACAATAAATTCTAAGAATGTAAATTTACCTAGATTCCATGCAATCCTAGAATTTTCTACCAATTCCATGCTCTCTATTACATGAGGTGGAGATGTGTACCTCAAAACGAGCTCCAACGACCACCGGTGAATTCCGGTGAACTCTGATAGCCCCGCACGTCCTCCAACACTCCACGGCCCCAAGGTCATTGCTCTGGAGCCTCCTGCACTGCCATGAGTCGCAGCGAGCCTCGGCCTCTAGTCTCCCACCCTCGGCTCTCTCTCTCTATCTCCCGCACCCGCCTGCAGCAGAAGGAAGAGTGAGGAAGAAGATGGAGAAGAGGTGGAGGGTGAAAAGAGAGGAGGAAAAGAAAAGTGGGAAGAAGGCTGTGGCTCGGTTGGAGTTCCGGTGGTTGGGGAAGGCTTGCCCCCTACACGCGTTAAATACGTGGGGGAAGAGGTCGCCGTGCACCTGCCTGCTAGCCTCTGGCACGCTCACAACAGCCAGTCCCTGGCCACCCACCAGCCTCGCCGCACACAGACCAACTGCTAGCTCCCAAGCACGAACCAACTACCAAACCACCAACCACAACCGACGGCCCACGAGTGCGGGCCCACACGGACCCACACCCGGGTCCACAAGCACAATGCCACAATGCATAGTGCCAAACCACGCACAGGGACACCCAAACAGAAGTCGGCCCACGAGGCCCAAGTCCAAAAGCTCAAAACCACACAACAAGCCTCAGAATAGTAATACCCGTCCAGGAATAAAATTCATAAAATGTAAATAATTACAAAAATAAATTTTACGAGTGTTACAGAGACATTGTTTTGGAGCCTTTGGGTGGAGATTTTTGTACTTGGAAGGGACTTCACCTAGGATCTTGATGGTGTTTGGACTCAAGGAGAGTTGAGTCCTTGGTGTCGCCCTAGACCTAAGTAGGTTGAAATGGCTTTGTGAGGTAGAGGTTTCTCCTACAGGTCGTGGGTTTTGGGTGGCACCAATGTGTTGTGGTTTGGGTCGTTCTAGTGACGTCCTAATTTTGGTGCCCTTGGTGTTTCTCCTAGAGAATTTCGAGGGTGAAATTCTTTTAAGCGATTTGTCTATAACGATACAGATTTGGAAGTGGTGTTTTAGCCAGATATTTAAATAGAGTTCTGAGTCGCTAGACTTTGGGTCCCTTACGTTTAGTGGGAAATGCAGCTTTCGTAGTGTATTACACCTAGGTTAGTGGGTTTCTGGCCTTTTTGATGTGGTGTGGTTTGGATGTTGTGGCCGCCCTCATGGGAGTTTTGAGGGTTCACTCTGTGCTCTGGTGGTGGATCTCAGTCTGCACGAGTTACGTGGACATGGAAGGTTGTGTGGTCTAGTTTCATGCTTACAACTTCCTTTCTTTCCTTCCCTTCTTTCTCTTTCCTTTCCTTCTTTCTTTTCTTTCTTTCTTTTCTCTCCCCTAGGCCCCACCCCTTCCTCTTCCTTTTCTTCTTCTTCTTCTTCTTCTTCTTCTTCTTCATGGGAGGGGGATAGAAAGAGAGAGAGGAGGCAGGAGGGAGAGAGGGCTGAGTGAGAGAGAGGGAGATGGCCAGGAGGAGGAGGAGTGTTGTTGCCGTCGTTGTCGTGTAGTCGCTGTCGCGTGGATGAGGAGAAGAGTAGCTCGTGGTTGGAGGAGGAGCATCACTGTTCATCTTACGCCGCCACGTCTTCGATGGAGGTACGCACCCTGTAGATTTTCTTTTGGTTCCTGGTAGTTGATATTTGTATTTAGCTTTTAATTTCCTGTAATTTAAATTATTTTAAATTATTATGAGAATTGGGGGCATTATAAATACTATGAGCATGTAATTCTATATTATGATGTGCTTGATTGCATCTCAGGTACTGTTTGACTAAAGTAATGTACAACATTAAATAGAAAGTTTTACAGTAGTTTTTACTGAATTATATTATGTGTTCATCATTCACCATATCTACTGAATTATAGTCTTTACTTAAATTCTCTGTGTTTTGGTTATGTGACTTTGATTATGCTTTTTATATTAACTGATGTCATTTTATATATATTACAAGGGCACTGTGAAAGAAGATATATATATACTTAAATGATGTCTTTGGTTATGTGTTTTGCCATCGTGAAAGAAGACTGCCCAAACACTAAAAAGAGAATCATGTGTGTCCATGCATATTGACCAAAATGATAATTGTATGTCTTCTTCTTTAGCGTTAAATTGAACTAGACAAACCTATAAACAATAAAAGAAAGAACATTACTTAAGGAAAAATTGAAAGAGCAAAAGATGTCTGAAACTAATAATTCAAGGAAAGACATAAACCATAGCCTGAATCTTGGTAGATGTCTATCTTCATTTACTCCCCTGCATCATTGGAGCAAGAAATGAAGTGAACATCTCTTGAAATGGAGTATTTTCCTAAATTTCTAAGATATTCTTTTTTTAATTTCTTATGTTGAAATGGAGCAAGATGAGCATGCGAATTTATCTACTTTCAATCGATTCATATCATTTTGGTTTAAAATTTTATTGAGCACGTAGCCTAATTATATTTCCACAGTGATGTGTCAAATGTTTTGAAAAACTTACTCTTGGTTTTCGATTTGTGTTTGATATAGAATAATGTAATGCTCCGCTACTCGTAGGTGCTACCACAATAGCATCACTACTCCATTACAATAATAAAACAATTAAAATAACTGAGAAGGGTCAAACAACTACCCTAGAACGGTGTGTGGTTAGTGGCTCTAGAAAACTTAAACACTAGAGAACCGAACTGCACCTCAGCTGTGCACCTGATAATCCAAAAACACAAGCAAACAAACACGCATGAGTGACATTTAAGTCACTCAATACACGCTCAATCAGAAAACCACGAGAAAACTCTAATTTCTATCAGTTATAGACCATTTCACAATCCCCAGGAAAAAAACACAAACCCGACTCACGAAAACTTGGGAACTCATGTCCTAAAACACGCCAATTCAAATACTTTTCCTTTATTCAAATCTTACGCATTTTCAATACTTATGCATTTCAAGAAAACCACAATCTCAACCAGATCTAGTCCAAAACCACAAGGCCACTCATGGCACAAAACAAACACACACTGGCTAGTAATTAGCAAAAACTCACGAGTCTCAACTCACATTGGAACTTGGCTAAAAATCTCAAGCCAATACAGTCCTATTTCAGTCCAAAACTACAAACTCATTGACATGCATTTTCCATATTGTCACCTTGATTAGAGGCGATCTGGTACACAAGCAGCCGGTGAGGTCGTAACCCTTACCCTACTGCACTACAGTGATGTACTTCCTTGTGTGGGAGGACACTGTCTCGGCCTACAAGCCTCAATCTTTTATGATATAAGTACGGGGATTCATCTCTTCAAGACATCCCTTAGTGTTTGATCAATTGGGTTTCCACCTCTAAGCCTAGTCAACACCCTCACATAAGAGGTACTCTGGTTTCTCAACCACCCCCAAACTCGGCATCCACACCTTGGTCTAACAACTGTTCTAAATGGAGTCTCATACCTCCTGCCAGTTGTTGACCAATTGCCTTGTGGACCTGCAACACACAATCCGGTAACCACGCCTTGACCTAGCAACTGATCTCATTGCAGTCTCATATTTCTTGCCAATTGTCGACCACTCACCTCGTGTAACGCCTCGAACCTAGGTACGCTACTTAAATCATAGTATCACAAGCAATTACAATAATTACAGCATTATCTCAAAAACTGTAACTAAGGCTCACCTCTAGGAACAATGTGCAGCTAGTGGCTCTTACGCGAGCATCAAAATCGGACTACACCACCTGTACCTGAAAAACAAACAAAGCATGCATGAGTGACATCCAAGTCACCCAATATGTGCCCCACACACAAACCATGGCAAAATAGTGAGAAAACACAAGCCTACGCTATTACAAAACATGGTTTTCAAAAATCCATTTCAAAACATTATTTCTTTTTAAAACATTTGGTTTCTCTATCCAAAACCATGTCCTTTTTCAAATGCTCATATTTTCTTTTTCAATTTATGCATCTTTAAAACCTTTTTATGCATTCTAAGAAATCCACATTCTCGACCAGATCTAGCCTAAAACACAGGGCCTCACAGGCCTCAAACAAATCCATATACATTGGCTAGTAACTAGTTAAAACATGATCTCATTTGTCGCTAGAATCTGAAGACAAGGCACAAGTCTAATTCTAGCTAAAACCATACATTTTATTTCTACTTTTCTTATTAGTGTTACCTTGATCAGAGGTAACCAAGCACACAAGTAGTAGGTGAGGACACTATTTCCCCTACCTCCCTGCACTGTCGCAGTGAAGTTTCCCGTGCGGGAGGACACTGCCCCAGTCAACAGCATCAATTTTATTTCATATGCACGGGGATACACCTTTTCTCGACGTCCCATCGGTGACTCAAACACCTAGGTTAATATGCCTAGGCTCAGCCGACATCGTCTCAACTCGGTAACCACGGTTGTATCTGACAATTGATATTTTATCAATTTGTCGACATCAACCTCTCATGGTCCCACATTAGTAACCACGATTGTATTAGACAATTGGTTTCATTGGAGTCTCATACTTCTACTACATTGTCGACATCAACCCCGCGTGGCTCCAGAACACAATTTCTTTTACTTTTCGAACTCTTGGGTAATCTTCTCAAAATCATTGCTCATTCTCTTTTCATTGCAGGAAGTCACTTCCATGCAACTCTGACCCTTCATTGGGTCCCAAGCTCAAAATCTCGTAAAACCATGCATTCATATTCATTATTGGGTCTCATGCCCAAAAATTGCATTAACCCAATCACTTAACAATTCCTTTTCATTTCTAGGCCTCAGGCCTTAAACCATTTTCAATTTCATTTATTTAGATTCCATATTCCTCCATGACATTTACATGGGAAAAACATCATTAATACAAGCCCATTATCCATTTAAAATCATATTTTTCCATTTTCCATACACATTTATTCATATGACTCAAGGGTCAGGTTTAGCAGACTGAACCAGATCGGTGTACTGAACTGAGCATCAAACACCTAGAACGGTTGATCGAACTTGGGATTCGGTTGTCCGAAAATCCCTGTTTCGGTCGACCGAAACATTTCGATCGACCGAAACATTTCGATCAACTGAATTCCCTTGAAACGGAAGATCAGACATTTTCGGTCTACTGAATTAGGGTCTCTTGTCAAAATCTATCTACAAAATGATATGTCGAACCCAATTTCGCATACCAAAATGCTCGATCCCAGAATACATTCCTTAAGCCTTAACCATGTGTTTGCCAGAATTGGGACCTTCGGTAGACTCATCAAACACACACCAAAAATCATACATGAAACATGTGGTGTAGACCTTCAAGTCTACTTCAAAACCCCTCAAACCATTTATTAATCTATTAAGCATGTTGTTCCAAATAAAATCAGAAAGGCATAAAACTCATTTCGTAACACTATAGCATGCATACTATTTTCTACCAAAACCTCATGAAAATCATACAACCTAGCATGATCTCTACACATTCAAGTCATTCACATCATTTCCATCATTCCTACTATTTCCATAATTTATCATGCATTTTACATCATTTTCGATATATTTCGCCCATTTTCCCCACAACGACGGAAAAGAAGGAAGGAAGGGGTCACATACCTAGATCGACACTCTGTTGACCTTGACCACCATGCGGTGCTCCTCCGACAGTCCTTGGACACCGATGGTCGTGCATTTGGAGTTCCTCTCCTCCCAGGCACCAACTCCACTTCTATCTCTCTCTCTCTCTCACTATGGTTGTAGTTTGCTCTGGCCCCAATCGAGCCCTCAATGCCATCTCCTCCGGCCCTCTTAAGCCTGTCTGCCTCTGCTGCCTCCATGAATCCCATCGATCACCGCCCCACTAGGTTTGGTAAGAAGGAGACGAGATGAGATAGCTACCATGTAGGGAGCACGGGCCATGGAAGAGAAAAAGGGAAAGAGGAAGAAGACGGGCACACAAATTGAGGAGCATTGTGCTCAAGCTGACCAAGCTCCAACCTAGGTCCCACACACATGGGCACCACACCAGGAACACATCATCAGGGACCAACATTCAGCAACACACAAAGAGAGAGACACAAAAATATTATAATATCAAATTATCTATTAATAACCTATTTTAAAATATTACCATTAATTACATGGTTTATATTTACTGGATAATTAAGTCCAGATGTCACATCCTACCCCTTTATAAGAATTTCGTCCTCGAAATTCAGCTTTAATAAAACAACTAGTGCTATTGTCTCTAGATGCCCACCTTAAGCTCCTAGGTATCCTCTTGTAGTTCCTCTGGCTGCACGGGTATAACCTAGGACGCATCAGCCAAACATTTCCTCAACATGGACACATGGAAGGTGCTGTGTACACTAATCAACTCCGCAGGCAAATCTAGTCAGTATGCTACTTCACCAACTTGCTTGGTAATCTGATATGGTTCGATATATTTGGGGCTCAGCTTGCCTCTCTTTCTGAACCGCATTACCCCGTTGGTGGGTGACACCTTCAAGAAAACAAAGTCTCCTACTTCGAATTCCAGAGGTCTTGACCTCCTATCTGCATAACTCTTCTGCCGGCTCTAGGTAGACAACAACCTCTTCCTAATCTACTTCACCTTGCCCTCGTACTATTGTACGATCTCAGGCCTAATCAAATATCTCTCACCCACCTCACTCCAGCAAGTGGGTGTCTTGCAGGGTCTACCATACAGTGCCTTATATGGTGCCATTCCAATACTAGCGTGGTAACTGTTATTATATGCAAACTCAATTAGAGGTAAATGATCCTCTCAGCTACCACCAAAGTCAAAGGCACAGGCCCTCAGCATGTCCTTTAGTGTTTGGATGGTCCTCTCTGTCTGGCCATCTGTTTGGGGGTGAAAGGCGGTAGTGAAAGTCAACACTGTGCCAAAAGCCTCCTGTAATACTCCCTAGAACCTCGATGTAAACCTCGTGTCTTTGTCCGACACGATAGACATAGGGATGCCATGCAATCTCACAATCTTTGCAACATACAACTCTGCCAGCTTTGTTAAGGGAAGATTTACCCTCATTGGTAAGAAATGTGTCGATTTTGTGAGGCAATCCACTATCACCCAAGTTGTATCATTCTTTCTTTGGGTCCTTAGCAAACCCGTCACAAAATCCATCGACACATTTTCTCATTTTCACACTAGAACGTCCAAAGGCTGCAAAGTCCCTCCAGGCTTCTGGTGCTCTATCTTCACCATCTGGTAGGTTGCACACTTCGCCACATACTCAGCAATCTCCCTCTTCATCCCAGGCCACCAGAAATTCCTTTTTAGGTCCTTATACATGTTGGTGCTTCCTAGGTGAATGGCATATTTGGAGTGGTGAGCTTCGTCAAGCAAACTATTCTTGATTTCCTTCACTTGTACCTCAACCCACCGTCTACCCCAACAGAAAAATGAGGGACACTCCCAGCTTCTATATTCCTCTAGATATCTAGCCCAAAAGAATCATACTACTGAGCGATGACAATTGCCTCGATCATCTTCGGGCGAACAGACAAATTTGCCAACACAACTCTAGCAGCTCTTAGAGACTGTCTCCATGGTTTGGACTCCAATAGCCCCTTTAATAAATTTAATTCATGAATCATTAGGCTAGCCATGACATGAGTGTGTTTGCTTAGAGCATCTGCAACTACATTTGCTTTCCCAAGGTGGTATGATAAGCTGAAATCATAATCCTTGATGTTCTCCACCCAGTGCCTTTGTCTCAAGTTTAGATCCTTTGAGTGAAGATGTACTTTAGACTCTTGTGATTTGTGTACACTTCAAACTACTTGTCATATAGATAATGCCTCCAAATCTTCAGGGCGATCACAACAGCAACCATTTCCAAATCATGGATGGGGTAGTTATTCTCATGATCTTTTAATTGGCGTGAGGCATACACCACCACCCTACTATGCTGCATCAACACACACCCCAAGCTAGTCCCACAAGCATCACTATAAACTGTGAAACTGCAACTCCTAGAAGGCAAAGTCAAAATTGGGGCAGATACCAGACGAGCCTTCAATTCATTGAAGCTCTCCTTGCACTACCAATCATAGGCAAAGTGCACTTCTTTTCTGGTCAGTCTGGTCAATGGAGCAGCAATCTTGGAGAAATCCTGGATAAATCTCCTATAATATCCTACCAGGCTTAGGAAACTATTGATCTCTGTTACTATCTTCGGTCTGGCCCAATTGTTCACAGCCTCCACCTTGGCTGGGTGTACCTTGATACATTCTCCTAAGATGATATGACCAAGGAAAGATAACTCCTCCAGTCAGAACTCATACTTGGAGAACTTGGCATAAAACTGATGCCTTCTCAATGTCTCCAGTACAGTCCTCAAATGCTTCTAGTAGGTCTGAACATCTGGAGAACACACTAGGACGTCATCCACAAATATGACCACAAATGGTCCAAATAGGGCCTGAACACCCTATTCATCAGGTCCATGAAGACAGTCGGAGCATTCATCAACCCAAATAGCGTAACCAAAAACTCGTAATGTCCATAATGAGTGCGAAAGGCTTTCTTCTACACATCTGGCTCATTGATCCGCAGCTGATGATATCTAGATCTCAAGTCTATCTTGGAAAATACCAATGCTCCCTACAACTAATCAAACAAATCATCGATCCAAGGCAGTGGATATTTGTTCTTGATAGTAATCTGGTTCAACATTCGGTACTCTATGCAGAGCCGAAGTGAACCGTCCTTCTTCTTAACGAACAGTACTGGTGCTCCCCAAGGTAAAACACTAGGATGAATAAATTGTTAGAAATAGTGCATTATTTTGATGATAACTTAAATCATTGTAAGTACATATTTTCATAAATATTAAAGGATGAAAACGTTTATAAGTGTTCTCTGTATAATTCTCAATTGTATGCAAGTGTTTATTCAAAGTAACAGAAACAACATACCGGAGACAAAATCGGCATACCTTTTAAGTGAAAAACGGTATGAACAACGGCGTTCCGCAAGATGAAAAGAAGAACTGAAAACGGCATACCGAAGATTAAGCGGCATACCGTTTCAGTAAAAAACGGTATAACCATCGGAACTCCGGAACAGATGAGACGATGAAGACAAAGCTAAACAACGGCATACCGTAATAAAACGACATACCGTAATAAAACGGCATACCATTTCAGAAGAAAATGGTATACCGTAGGATTTTCGGCATACCGATTTGCTCGTGGATTGCTGATTGAAGATCATTTTTGGCATACCGAGGCCAAAACGGCATACCGTTGGATTAGCTGTTTACGACCATTTTATAGTCGTTAGACACATCTCGAGGCGATCCTACGGCTATAAATAGGACACGTACAAGGCCTGAAAAGACACCATTGAGAAATACTTGTAATACTGTCTATTGTTTTCATTTTCAGTCTCCTCACGAGATTTCATTGTGTAATCATCGTTGTATTCGATCTCTGTGAGAGGGAAAATTCTGACTTCTGTAAAAGCAACAAAGCAAAGGGCTCTAGCTTCTCGGGGATAGAGAAGTAGGAAGAGCAAGGAAGGAGTTGGTGGTGTAGCCAACAAGTAAGTCCTTTATTTTATTTTAATACGGGAAAAATCTCAAGAGGGACTTAAGGAGTGGACTAGGCGGGGTTGCCGAACCACTATAAATTCTCTGTGTATATCAATTTCTCTCATCCTCTTCTTGTATGTTTACTAGTTGCATAAGTAG
>JAMKQA010011229.1:0-18165 GCA_024699735.1 Posidonia australis
TTCTAGTCTGGTGCATCTGTTCGAGCCACGTTTGCCACACACAGGTCTGGGTAGTTAGCTTTATTTGTTTAATATTGCTGCTTAGTTGCTTTTAATTAAGCTTGGGTAGTTCTCGTACTGTTGTGTAGCACCGGGGTGTTACAAAATATCTTGATCCAGCAAGAAAGGATTGTTGGGAAGGCCCCCAACAATCTGCATGGACATAGTCCAAAATCCCTCTAGTAGTGTACTCTCCTCGGTCAAGCTGAACACGTTTCTGTTTTCCAAAGATGCAGTGTTTGCACAAGTCTATACCAACAAACTTATGTTTATCCAACCTGCCCAAACTGCTCAGCTTCTGCATTCCCTTCTGCCCCAAGTGGCCCAATCTAGAGTGCCATATAGCAGACGTGGATTGCTGATCAGTAGCAACAGCGACAGCAGCACCTACAACTGGAGAATCTTGAAGTATGTAAAGTGGTCCATTCTTGACTCATTTCATAACTACCATGGAGTCCTTTGAGACATACAATTTACCTCCTCTACATGTATACTTGAAACCCTTGGAATTAAGTGTCATCAAGGAGATCAAGCTCTTTCCCAAACTAGGAACATCCCATACATCTTCAAGTGTTCTTACTGTGCCATCATGCATCTTGAATCTAACTGTTCCAATGCCAGCTCTAAGACAGACATCATCATTGACCAAAGTAACCTGTCCTCCATTTACCTGCTCATATGTGTGGAAAAACTCCTTGTTTTGAGTCATATGATGTGAAGCACCAGAGTCTAATATCCAACTTTGTTCTGAATATGCACTGCAAGATACTGTGAGTGAGAAATCACAGTCTGATGTTGAATCTTCCTTTTCAACCACGACAGCATTTCCCTTGGATTTCAACTTTAGGCAATTTACTTTCCAATGCCCCTTTTCCTTGCAGTAGTTGCAAGTATCCTTGGAATACCTCCCTCTTGATTTGCTCCTACCTCTGAATTTACTGTTGCTGTTGTGTTTCTGAGGCCGTCCCCTACTATCACCATGGTGCGCAGATAAACCAAACGCACTAGTCTCGTTGCTCCCATGCATAACCATATGCCTAAACTCCCTTGAGTGAAGACTGGATCTTACTTCCTCAAGTGTGATTGTATCCCTGCCAACCACAAAAGATTGCACAAAGTTCTCAAAAGGCAATGGAAGTAAAACAAGTAGAATGAGGGCTACATCCTCATCCTCAATAGTCACACCTATATTCCTCAACTCCATGAGGATAGTATTAAGCTGATCCAGATGTTGTTTCAAAAGTGTGTCTTCCTTCATCCTCAAAGAAAACAATCTTTGCTTGAGCAACAACTTGTTTGTTAGGGACTTTGTCATATACAAAGTTTCCAACTTGTGCCACAAACCAAGTGCTGAAGTTTCATCAGCCACTTCTATAATTACCTCATCTGATAAACACAACATAATGGTAGAATGAGCCTTCTCTTCTTGCAGTTCATACTCGACAGATTTTCTATCAATAGTTGACTCCTTATTCAGGGGAGCCCAAATGCCTTGTTTCTTCAGCAAGGCCATTATCTTAATCTGCCACAAACTGAAATTGTTTTTCCCATTAAATTTTTCAACTTTTAATGCTAGAGTAAACATCTGATTTGCTGGAAAAACAAAACAACTAGCAGCAAACTAGACCACAACAACTGCAAATGATTTGCAAAAGAATCTACTACAATCCGGACAACAAACACTGACACAAAATGCTGTCCCAAAAACTGAACAATGCAGCAACTCAAAAGCAAAATCTGATCAATGCCCTAACTCGTGCAAAATCCAGCAAAACAATCAAAAATAGGGTTCTGGATTCTTACAACCCGTGCCACCAAAGTGGAACGGTGGAAGACCAAGTCGCGTGGCAAAACAGGAGCGTCCCGGAGGGCTGAAACCAACGCAGGCGACGTTGGACGCGTGTTGACGCGCCTGGTCGCTGGCAGACTACCGGACGCGGACGATCGACGGCAACTGCAGGACACAGACGCCTGCGGGATGGACAGATGCCGATCGGACGCGGGACGTGAGCGACGCAACTGATGGACGCTTGCGGACAACAGGCGACGGACGAACGGTCGCTCGCGGACAGACGGGCGACGAACGGCAGACTCGCAGACGGTCGATGCACGACTAATGGACGGACGAACAGATTCACGAACACGCGAACAGACGGTTGCAGGACACGGGCAGTCGATCGACGATCGACTGCTGGTCGCACGTCTGGACGTGGACGACACTGCTGGTGCTGAAACTCCTTCCAAAGGCGGATCCGACGTCTCCCTTCTTCAGCAACAGGACAAGCGCGAAGCTAACTCCCAAAACCCGTTCTGATACCACTTGTTACGCAAAGATTCAAAGGAAGAAGAAGAAGAAATCAGAAATCACACAAAAACAATAGAATTTACGTGGTTCCCCAAATGGATACGTCCACGGATGAAGAGCGGGAGGAGGTTGTTCCACTAGATCAAATGGAGATACAAATGTGTTCTAACAAATTGAATGTCCTAGCCAAGCTTAAATACTTGGACATCCCAAATGGTCAAAAGACCAAAATACCCCTAGTACAAGTTATAACTAAATTCAAGACACATATTCAACAGTCACCATCAACCAGGAATATTAAGTGATTTACAATAGGTATTCCCTACATAAATTTGAGAAAATGGAAGTAAGTTTTCCAATGATAAGTTTACGATATTATCAAGTGCATTGCCATATATTTTTAAAAATAAATTGACTAGAAGAAGAAATTGCAAAATCTTTGTAAAGAAGAAGGGAAAAAAAAAGGAAATTGCTTCCACAAACCCAAACTTCGTCAATACCAACTTATTTTCTTTATAATCTAAGAATTAATTGAACATCAATTCCTTTCTATAATATTTTTAATACAAACAAGATTATGCAAAAAAAAAAGTCAACTCTATTTACCATGTTCCAAGTGTCTTTTCCTGACTGAACATCCCATATTCTGATAGAATGGTCCCACGATGCAGAATATAATGTTTCACGTTCTGGCCATACAACTGCAGAAACACACTGTGTGTGACCCGCAAGCGTTGAAATAGCAGTCCCCTAAACAATAAAGAAAGAATCACCCTGATGACCCAACATTTAGATATCAATGGATGAATTTAGAACTTTAAAAAGCAAACGCAGCTGACTATTCTAAAACATAGAAAACTAGATTGCGATTTCTGAATGTCCAAAGCTTAGATGATTGCCTCCAAACTTCCTCATTAAGGAGTTGCTAATAAATAACCGAAAAAAAAATTAAATTTCCACCATTTCTTTGTTATTCATAAAATATCAAATAAAGGTCATCAAGTATGAGAAATTCCTAGAAAATTAATAAACATATAGAAGGTTTCTCATAGAGAGACAATCAAGCCGTGAAACTATATTAATCAAGTGAACTATAAACAAGTATTCATGAAACAATACTTTGTCATGAGAATTCAGCATGCACAAAGTGCGTAGATCAAAGAAGGAAAGAGGTCTTGGGATTAGGAATTTTTGCAATTTCAATTTAACCTTGCTTGGCAAATGGGTTTGACAATTGGGTAAAGGTAAGGAATTTTGATGTTGGGCAGTGGTATGGGGTTTGATTTTTTGGGTGGATTAGGGTTCCTGCTAAACTATAAGGGTGGCAAAACAGGTAGATGAATCAAGTTCAGATCAACCTATTCTCAACCCAATTCATTTACAACCAACCCGAATTAAACTCGTTTATTAAATGAGTTGAAATTTCCAAATCGAATTCAATTCATTACAAACGAATTGACCCAACATGACTCATTTAACTCGTTTATCCTATTAAACAATTTAGGCAAATCAATGTGACCTATCAAACATGTTTAATTTTATCTAACTTTAAATATTATTTGTTGTTGTTATTTAAAGACCATTAAAAACAATTACCAAAAAATCCTACATGTACATATGGGAGAACATAATAATTATATGGATACCCATATAAGAATCCATATAACTTAACAATTATAACTTCCCCTCAAGTTGAAGCATATATATGTATAAGCACTATCTAAGATATGACAATGTTTTCTCTCCAATACTCTATTTTGTTGGAAGATAAGAGGATAAGTAGTCTAATGAATGATATCCTAAGAAAAGCAAAAAATTTCAACATCATATTGAATAAACTCAAGAGTATTGTCAGTCAAAAGTATACATACAGAAGTAAAATCTTAAGTCTTTATTTCATTAAAGAATTTTTTAATAATATAAAGAACATAAGTCCTATCCTTCAAAAGGTATAACCAAATGACGAGAGAGAAATCGTTAATGAAAATAATAAAACAGTGATACCCTAATGCAGACTGAACATGATAAGACCCTTAAATATAAGAATGGATCAATTCAAACTAAATATAACTAACAATACTAGATTGACTTCAGTTGAGAGAAAGAAAATTAAGTTGTTGTCTATTGAGCATGTGTTTACATATTTATAGGGTATTAGTTATCCAACACTAAATGGATATCTAATTACCCACTAAGACCATATAAGCCACATTACATACTTTAATATTCCTCCTCAAGTTGGAACATACATATCAATCATTCTCAGCTTGTTACATAAAAACTCAAATACCCCAACACTTAGATCCTTTATGAAGATATCAACCAACTGATCTGAAGATGGAGTATAAGGAATAGAGATGATTCCTTGCATAACCATATCCCTCACAAAGTGACAATCCACCTCAATGTGCTTTGTTCGTTCATGAAAGGTGGAATTATTTGCAATGAAAATAGCAGCTTGATTATCACACCTAATAGACATAAGTGTGTTGACACCAAACCCAAGTTGCTCTAATAAAGACTTTATCCACATCATTTCATATGCTGTCTGAGCCATGAATTTGTATTCTGACTCTGCACTGGACTTTGATACTACATTTTGCTTTTTACTACACCATGTGACTAAATTTCCTCCCACGTATGTGCATAAACAGAATGTGGATTTTCTGTCCCTCTTGTCACCTACATATCCTGAATCTGAGTATGCTATAATCCTTATGTGACCATTATTCCTATAAACCAGACCTTTTCCTGGAACACCTTTCACATAAGAGAGAGAACACGAAGGACACCCATCCAATGCACTCTCCTAGGCTCATGCATGAACTGACTCAGCAGGCTGACAACATATGAAATGTCTGACTGTATCACAGTCAAGTAGATAAACTTCCTAATCAGCCTCCTATACTGACCAGGATCCTCAAGTAGCTCTGATCAGGATCCTCAGTAGTTGATCCAAGTTGAACAGTAAATATCGACCCCCTTGTAAGCGTATCAATATCCTCAACAACCACCCGTGCTTTCCTCTGCAAAAACGGCTCCAACTTCAACATCAGTGGATCCTACTCACTCCGACCATCTTATAACCTTACGCAAAAGTAGTCATTCCACTATAACTTATCCTATATCTACCTTTGTTACTTATGATAACCTTAAATCCTTTTTTTTGCCACTTTACCCTGTCTATTTTTACAAGATCTATTCCCAAACACTATCACAATGGCCTTCAAATTCCTCATTGAAAATTTGCCATGATTGAACAAACACAAGCATTGGTGTCCCAAGGTACATAAGAACTTATAACTCATCCTAAAGGAACAAAAGTAATTGGATATAGGTGAGCGTTCACAATGAAATATAAGGTAAATGGTTTTGTTGAGCACTAAAAAACTCGTTTCATGACACGACTTTACACAGACTTATGACGTTAACCATGCATACCCATTTTCTGTTGTAACACGTCTCAATTCCATCAAGCTTCTTTTATCTCTTGCTATCAATCAGTACCGTCAGTTGGATGTAAAAAATGTCTTTCTGTATGAAAATTTGTTACAACACGTCTACTTAAAATAACCTCTTCAGTTTGTTGCTTAAGAGGAGAATTATATTTATCTACTTCAAAAGGCAATATATGGATTGAAACACAACCTTAAAGCATGATTTCATAAATTTAGCCAAGTTTGTGTTAAACAATGGTTTTAGCAGAGCCTTTGATCGTTCAATTTTCATCAAATCAAGTACAACGGGTTATGTATTCTTAGCAGTCTATGTAGATAATATCCTCTTAACAAGCAGTGATAATACAAAGATTGCAAAGATAAAGAAATATCTGTCTACATACTTTATCACCAAGGATATTGAAAAACCTAAGTATTTTCTTGAAATTGCATTTACATATAACAAGGACAAAATAACTCTATCTCAAAGAAAGTATGCTCTAGATTTACTGCATGAAACAGGACTCCTGGGATGTAAATGAGAAAACACGCCTACAGAACAAAACCCATTAGAATAAGTCATCAATGCTACTAGAGGAACCTAACTACAAATGCTTAATAGGCAAGTTGATAACTCATTTGCGGGACTTTTGAATCAATTTATACATGAGCTTCGACAAGTACATTGGCAAGAAATTCTACATGTACTTGCCTATATTAAGAGCACACATGAGAAAGACTTGATTTACAGGAAACATGAACACTTACAGATTAAAGCCAAATTAGATTTTAAGTATGCAAGTAATCAAGGAGACAGAAAATTTACAATAAGTTATTGTACCTATGTAGGTAGTAATTTAGTCACTTCGAAAAGTAAGAACCAAAATGTCATTTTACGATCCAATGTAAAAACATACTACAAAGCTATAGTCCAGATAAGTTACTTGGAAAAGTAAGAACCAAAATACAAAGCTATAGTCCAAATAAGTTACTTAGATTTTAAGTATGTAAGTAATCGAGGAGACAGAAAATCTACAATAAGTTATTGTACCTATGTAGGTCGTAATTTAGTCACTTCGAAAAGTAAGAACCAAAATGTCATTTTACGATCCAATGTAAAAACAAACTATAAAGCTATCGTCCAGATAAGTTACGAGATGATGTGACTTCGTAGAATTTGATGTTCATGTTTATTTTCCTATGATAATGCATTGTGACGACCGAACAATAATATTCATTGCTAACAATTCCACCTTTTATGAAAGAACCAAACATACAAAAGTGGATTGTCATTGTATCAAAGATATGGTACTCTCTGGTAGCATTAATACTCTTTACACTCAATTTTCCGAACTATTGACAAAAATCTTCACAAAAAGACTTAGTGTTAGAGTCTTTGATAGATTATGTAACAATGTGGACATATTAAATATATTTACTTTAGCTTGAGGGGAATGTCAGTGTTATATTTAGTGTGTAAGTACATTAATAAATCTTATACATTATATAGATCTTATCTCTTATAACTCACCATATATATACATGTAATACTCCCCTAATGAAAATAATTGTCTTCTTTCAACACAACAATTGTTAAATGAATAAAATATAATATCAACATACACCATTATTTGTTAATAGAGTTTACAATAATCAAATACTGTTACATAGATATAATATGATATTAACATATACCATTATTCGATAATAAATTACTAAAATCATTTATATATTATTAAACAAATAAAATATTATAATATAACATTATTTGATAATGATGTTTACTTAAATCATTATACATTCTTATAGAAATAAAATAAAATGTTATCACATATCAAAATTCAATAATAAAGTATATTATAATCATTATATATTCTTAAACAAATAATATATATTATAACATACACAGTCAATTGGTAATACAGTTTACTAAACTTCATTATATATTCTTAAATAAAAAAATAATGCATAATTATTTCATAAGTTTACTAAAATCATTATGATCAAACAAATATCAATTATGTGGAACTTACTAATTTATATAAATATCACAACTGAAATGAGCATAGGGAAATGAATTCCATAAAGTTTATACACAATTGGGAAAACAGTTGAATTAAGTTTTCTACCAACTTATTTTCTCCAATATGCACAAACAACATGATTTGCATGGTCAACAAAAAACTGAATTCCCTCTAAATCAATTGCAATGCTTTTCATGTGCACAAACCCTCTCAATGGTGCAATTCTTTCAATAACAGTTATTTCATGATGCTAGTTTTATGGAGGTGGTCCTGAGAGTTCATCTAGCTAAATGTTGCACCTTTTGTTTGTACTCTTTGGTAAGAATCACCCCTAGTTTCGAACCTGATTTTCTCAATAAATCTTCCTTTCTGACCATTAAAAAAAACGAATTCTCACAAATGCCTTAACTGCAACATAAAGTAGTACCTCCAACTGAGATCCTTCATGTGAGACGATATCATCATCATGCACCTTTCTCTTCTTTGTTACAAAATCAACTTCACTTTCATCTTCGACTCTCCATAATTTAATAGAGCAGTCCCATGATCCTGAACAAATCTAAAGAAAAGTAACAAAACAATTAAACAAATACAAAATTGCATTCCTTTATTACAACAAATTGCCAGGTGAAGAGAAGAAAAAGATCAGACCATATCTCCAGAAGGCTCTGCTGATATGCTCTGCACGGATTTTGTATGACCACTTAAAGTTTTATATGATCTTAGCTTTGTTACGTCATCCATAGTATTGTCTGCATCAAACTTTTTGAAGTATATAGAATGAAAATAAGAACCATGGTCATGCTTTCAGATAAAAATTAGTTTCATCATTTTTAGATACCTTCCACAGCCTCAAACTACGGTCTTTAGAAGCAGTGACCAAACGTAGACCACTATTACCTTTAATACCTGCAAGAATGAAGCAGCTCTGGGATTTGAGTAGTTGAGTACAACCATCAAACAAACGTGCTAAGAAAACAAGCATCCTACCTGTCAAACACATCTCCTCAGGTGTGTTTATTTACATAAAAACTGTGATATGAATAAATATACCTACTGCCTTTGCATATATTTCCACCAACATATATGGGATATTTTATTAAGAAAATGGCTTTCTTGGTAGTAGAGTCAGGAGAGTTTTCCAAGAGACCAGTAAAAGCAAGATCCAGAGATTATTAAAATTATGCATCATAGCCTAATGCATCAAAGTGCAAAGAATAAGTTCATTCTAATGGCAACCCCTTTGCTGCAAACCCTCACTTCCTCAGAGAAGAGGAGTTTAAACGATGCATTTGCAAAAGCAGAAGTTTCCGATGCTAGTGGTAACCTCAAGTTTAATTCAATGCTTCTCTCAGGTGGAACGCTTGCAGAAATGATTGGTATTAGTGTATTATATTCAATAAGTACCATCTCCGTAATGTCATTGTTTGATAGCTGGAGATGAGAATGTTAGTTCATGATGCCTGGACTCGTGATGCCTGGACCAAATACAAGGTTCAGTGTGCCAATCCATGTTCAAGTATGTTGACAATGATTTCTATCTTCCTAAAAGGCACCTGGTCAAACGTGAATGTAGAGAATTACGTCAAACGTGAATGTAGAGAATTACGTCAAACAACAATGTTACTACATATTGCAACTTTGCCCTACCATGTTCCAAGATATTTTGGTGAAACCTTGAACACATGGACCATATACATGGTTCAGTATATTGATTCATGTTGTAGTATGTCCACTTCTATCTTCACAAAAGGCACCTGCTAATGCAGAGAATTACCACAAATCAGAGGCACTGTCAGTCTTTGTCACTCATGATGGTGGTGGAGGTAATGAAGATACGACCAGAATGTGTAGACCCATTATCACACAGACACCCATATCAGTGTTTTATCATACTTACAAATTTGTGGAGGGGTTTTACAGGTATGAGCGAATTCAGAGCCTCAAACACTATATTTTAGAGTATTTCAATATGAGACAATGACAATGACAAAGAGACACTAACAGGTTTCTTTTGAAGGAAAACTTCACCCCATAAAATATACCTTCTTGATTGAGTACACGCACAGAAGTGATTGCATCACTATGTCCTTCTAAAATGTGAGTACATAATGAACCATCTTTCCAGACCCTAAACAAAATGCAGAAATGGACGAAGGAAAGTCAAATCCACATTGAATCAGTAAAATGTCAGATCTACATGAAACAAAACAAGCACTTCAGCATCAGCACAAAAAAATTAGTACCTTGCTTGACTGTCATAGCACCCAGTTAAAATTAAACTGCCAAAAACCCAGAGAGAATAGATTACATGTTAACAAGATGAGAGTAAGTAATCATCCGAAAAGACAATCACTAAAGTTTTAAAAAACAGTCAACAACCCCTACTCAGATTAGGTTTGGTAATCATGTAAAAGCAACATGGGCATTTAAATGGATGTTACTGAAAAAACTGTTGAAATCAGAAAAATAAAAATATGGCATCCATCCAAGCAACAACATTCATCAAATTGACTAGTAACATGAAATGTATTATTTTTAAAATGTTCTAAACATATACATGAACATTTTGTTTTTCTATATTTCTCAATCCCCCCCCCCCAAAAGCACAATTATCACATTCATTTTTGGATATTATGGGCCCATAAGATGGACAAGTAAACGTTAGATTTTATTGAAATAATATATAAGATAATAAAATAATTATGAAAGTAGGTTTTATTCCTAAGGGAGTACTTGAATAGTCCAAATTTTGTTTGCTAAGTGGAAAGAGAATAATGTATTTCATAATAACAAAAAGAGTACAATCTCTTATATATAGAAAAACACGTTTATATAAGGATCCAACGAACGAAATCTCTTAATCTAAAGAAATCTAATAAACAAATAACACAAAGATTTATATAAGGATCCAACTATTATAACACTCCCTCTCAAGTTGTAACATTTAACATACATTGTTTGTTACATAATAATTCTTTATTTCATTAACAAAGAACTACATGTCTCGAAAGAAATGAAAGTAATAGTAGCAGTAGTGGATGTTGTAGCATCAACAGCAACAACTGCCAAGCAGACAATAGCCATAGCCAATTACGTTGACCATAAGGTAGGTAGAAAGATAACAACCATAATCAATCATGTTGAACATAAAACAAGTAAGAAGACAACAACCATAGCCAATCACATTGGCCATAAGACAGGTAAAAAAATAACAACCATAGCCAATCATATTGACCATAAGACAAGTAAAAGACAATAACAATTGTGTTGAAAGAAAAGAGATTAATTCATTAAAGAAGAGTATTACTCATATATATGTTGAGTTAAAAGAAATACAATCCATATAACACATAAAATCCATTAACTCACTAACACACTACAACGTAATACTAACACTTCTCTTCAAGTTAGAGCAAATATATTTAACATACCCAACTTATTACATTATCCATTAAAGACTCTAACACTAAGGTCCTTTGTAACTGTCAACTACTAAGAGAACTGAGTGAAAGGAGTACTAATGTAATGACAATCCACTTCTCTATGTTTGATTTTGAAAATAAGATTCTTAACAATAAAGATTATTGTCTAGTTGTCACAATGTATGGGCATAGTAAGATCAATATGAACACCACATCATCTCGCAACCTACTGGAGCCGTAACTCTGTATTCTGCTTCTGCATTAAATTGTAAAATAACATTCAACTTCTTATTTCTCCAACTAAATTATCACCTACATAGGTACAATAACCTGATGTAGGTTTTCTGTCTCCTTGATCTCCTACATAATCAAAATCTAAATAAACTTCAATTTGTAAGTGTCTACGTTTCCTGTAAATTAAGCCTTTCCCAGATGTGCTCTTAATATAAGCACGTACACGTAGAACTCCTTACAGATGTACCTGTCTAAGCTCATACATAAATTGACTAAAAAGTCCTATTACAAATGAAATATCATGTCAAGTGACAATCAAATAGATAAATTTACCTATCAAATGTCTATAACTATCAGGCCTCTTCAACAGCACCAATGACTTATCTCAAAAAGGTAGAGTCTATCTATAGGCATACTCTCTGGCTTACATCCTAGGAATCCTGTCTCGTATGGTAAATCTAGAACATATTTCCTTTGAGATAGAACCATTTTGTCCTTACTGTATGCAAACTCAATCCTAAGAAAATACTTAAATTTCTTTGTATCCTTTGTAACAAAGTATATAGATACTCCTTAGTATCAACAATTCTTGTAGTGTCCTATCAAAAGGATATCATTTACATAAACTACGAAGGACACATAGCTTACTGCACTTGATAAAAACTAAATAATCAACAACGCACTGTCTGAGGTTTCTGAAACCATGCTTTAAGGTTCTACTTCGGTCCATATATTTCCTTTGGAAGTAGACACATATAATTCTCCTCTCGAGCAACAAACTCAGAAAGTTGCTCCACGAAGATCTGCTCAAGCAAATCTCTATACAGAAAGCCATTCTTGACATTTGACTGATATAAGGTCCAAGACTAATTAATAGCCAAAGATAAGAGAATCCGAATGAAATTGAGACATGCCATAGGAGAAAACGCTGTTGCATACTCAACACCATAATTCTATGTAAAGCCCCATGATACCAAATGGACTTTATAACTCTCAATAAAACCATCTGTCTTCTATTTAACTATATCTACAAGGATTTTGATACTTGTTATTCAACCTAGACCAACTTATTATGCTCTGTGGAAGAAATTAGAACAGGTGAAGGAAAAAGAATAGACTCTACGATAGGAAAAGATTCTATCACCTCAAAAAGGACTTGAATTCAAGAAAGGAGACATCAACAAACACAATATAACGATGTGTGGAAGTATGATAACTCCGATATCCTTTTTAAGTTCTAGAATATCCACAAAAACACATTTCAAGGACCAAAACGCAAGTTTATTGAACAAATGCAACATAACTAAACACTTTAGGTGGAAGAGTAAACAACTCTTGAATGGAATCTTCCTCCTGGAGAAGTAGAAAGCATACAATTTATCAAATATACAGCATCAGATCATAAATATTTAGAAACTTACTTCTCAACCATAATAATGTATGTCACATCCATAATTAGACAATGCTTACGTTCAACTACACCATTTTGTTGAGAAATATATACACATAAAGTTTGATGCAAGATTCCCTTAGAGGAACAATATTCTTGAAGATTAGTTTGTAAAAATTCTAGAACATTGTTAGTACAAAAAACCTTGAGCAAGATAGAAAATTGATCCATAATTTAAGTAAAAATAATTTTTAATCACCTAAACACATGATGTCTATCCTTCAGAAGGTACACTCAGGACACACGAGAAATCATAAACAAAAACAATATAATATCACAATGAACAAGATCAAAAGAACTCTAACTCGAAGTTAACGACTAACGCCTATAGATAGCATGATAATGCTTAGACATCTGATACGACTCATAAACAAATAACTCTAAAGACAACAAAGGGACAGATGTCCTAAACAACAATGCCACAATAAGGAAGAGTTGACTGTTGAAACAGCAATAGCAAGTCCTCGTGGAATATCACCGCGAATTAGCAGATTCTCTCACTCACAAACCAAACTAATCCTCCTTTCCATCTGTAGATCTGAACAATACAATGGAAAAGGTAGAAGATTATAATGCAATATAATTGTTTAGTGATTGCACTAATGGAACAAAAAAACCTTTTTTAAGAATGATTTGAAAAAAAAGCATAAACTACTCCTTCCTTAACTACTAGGCAACTCTAATCATCAACTATGGAAACAGAATTGATGTGTTATAACTACGAAATACAAGTAAACTATAAGTGAAAAGATCTTAAGTATCTATCATGTAGGAGAAGGTTCCTGAATTTATGATCTAATCACTGTCCTAGAAAATAAGCAAAGCATGTGTACCTAAAGTAGTAACATAGAAAACAATCGCAGTGCACTGAGTGGCTCGCATATGAAAGAACTAGTCATACTCAACCTGAGAAATAGTCAGAGTCTAAGAATCCCAATGATAAAGAATCAAAGATAGAAGACTCAGATGATGCAAGATACACTAAAGAAGGCCATCCAAACTTATCCTAGTATCCGTCAAAAATGTGGTTGCTATGACCACAATAGTCACACTTGCGACTATCATGTCCACATCAACATCCACAAGTACCTCAAGTGTCGCGTCCTCTTGTGGATATCGCCATCACCATCTATATGAAACAACAGAGGAAGTCGAAGAACCAATAGAAATATGTAAAACCCATAAAAAAGTCAACTAAAGAGTGGGAGCAAAGTCAACATTAAGAATCTGGCTTCTAATCTGACTGCCAATATCAGACTATACATCGACTAGGAGGATCGCTACTGTTAACTCCTCTTTGTACTCCATCTTAGAAACATCTACCACAAGAGATTGATATACCTCCAACTCATCTAATAAAGATTTCAAGATACTGTAAAAATCTTGTACGCATTGATCTCCCTACTTGTGTGTGAATAATCGCTCATAGATCTCATAAACTCTAGCAACATTCTTCTCAATCCCATATGTACTACGAAGAGTATCCCAAAACTTCTTTGCAGGCTTTAACGTCATAACCAAACGAACAACACCTTCATCCGTATTATTCACCATATAGGAAATAACTACACAATTATCCTCAAACCAATCATCATAAGCCACATCCTTAATATCAGATGGAGAATGTGTGATATGTCATATTTTCCAGTGACCATTAAGGAATGTTTCAAAAACTTGAGACCATAACAGATCATTCTTTCCTATCAACTTCATTAATGTTGCAACAAGCCCTTTGAGCAATGAATCATGAGAAGATGCCATGAAAACATTATGGATAGCTCTGATGTCTAGAAAAAACTGATTTGTAAGGTATAAAAAGGCCTTAAAGATCACTAGAACTTAAAACATATACTTGTTACCCTAAAGAGAATAATTATTACACACTTATTAGTAGCAACATGAACTTAAACAACCAACAATAGCTACAAGAACCATCAGATGCCCTAAAACTTCACCGAAACCACCAAATCAAGTCATCCGATGGTGGAGGAATGATGATTAAGGCCTGCTGAAGCATTTGACGGTGACTGTAGGCTGACTAGGCAGCAGATCCAACGTGAATAGTTCCCGCTGCCAACGACTAGGGTGGGCAGCGACGGCAGACTGGATGGAATCCAACAAGCAGTGGGCTGATGACGTCGAACATGGTGACTAGTGGTTTCCTATGGTGGATAAGGTTTTTAAAGAGGCTCTAGTACCATGTTGTATTGAAAGAAAAGAGATTGATTCATTAAAAAAGAGTATTACACATATATATGTCGGATTAAAAGAGATAAAATCTATATAACACATAGAATCCATTAACCCACTAACACACTACAACATAACACTAACAATAACCATAACCAATCACGTACAATCAATAAATAATCATCCAAAAGATAACAATAACCAATGTAATAGGAGAGGATGAGCATCCTCAAACAAGCTCCATGAAGATGATCAAAAACTAAGTAACCATCCTAAAGTACAAATAGTCACACAACAAAACAACAACACTCCATAAATACTAAATATAAAACTGCAGTAGTCCCAAAAAGGACCACGAGAGGGATTATACACACAATCCAGAAGTTGTAGCAGCATATACAGCCATAAATAAGTCCATACAAGGCCTAGACATCAACTATAAAAGAAGGCCATGCAAAAAGGCCTATCAACAGTGTAACAGCCCAGATTAAGGGCTGACGGTGGCTGGAACACTCACATCTAGGCTTCACGACGAACGGCTGATAGTGATGAGATAAGGCCTACAGGGCCAGACAAAATCTATTATAGTGTTTCCAATGATTGCTACCATAATTCCAAAGATGCTACAGTGATTCCGACGATTACCACAAGGATGTCAATAATTGCTACAGTATTTTCGGTGGCCACAACAGTAGGTTTAAGGTTTCTCTTAAACTTACACTCTTGATACTATGTTAAGTAGAAAGAATATCATACATTATTTATAATAAAAGACTATAATCTCCTATATATAAGACAAAACATGCTTAACCTATAAGGAACCTAATAAATGGATAACACAAAAATTCATACAATGATCCATTTACTCTTGAATTAAAAACTTCAAAAAAAAAACATAGACTCAAACAAAATAAACAGGACCAATCTTTCTAAAACACATCTTTTGGGCTTGTCATAGGAGCTTCTGCTTCCTCAAGGTTGATTAAAATGTATATTTTACACCCAACAACTTTATATGGTTGGATTCAAGATCTGAAAGAAAAGAAGATTTACAGTAAAGTTTTACCGAAATGTACCCAACTAGGCATCACACCAAAGTTTCTTGCAATTTCAGCCACAATGCGCTATTAAACTAAAATAAATGAGTTTTTGCCTTTTTGTACCTTTTATTTTAAGGTGAAATTGCTAACAAGTGTTGAGACAGTACTACCCACTTCCGTTCATAGACACAAGCACCTCGTGTGATAATTTTCATTATGTATGACACCTCATGTGATTCTTTGTCCAAGATCTTTACTTGGACACTTAAACAAGCGATATGACACATTTTTCCAGCTTCTACCAAGTTCAATTTAGCTTATAAGCAGATGATGAGCTCCACTAGATATAGAAAAACTTCATATATCCAATTTTATATGATAATCCAACATAATAATGCATAAGATCTTAAGAAATAAACTTATTCTACAGCTTAAGATCTTTTACAAAAATAACCAAATGAGTCAAAGGTTTCAAAGTTGACCAGTAGGACACATGATGTGTGATGTCCTTGGAGACCAGTTGGACAACTAATTGGATTAGTTGTCCAGCCAAATGTTGGATTGGCCAGCTGATTAGTATAAAAAATTTGTGATTTCCTATTATTAATCAAAATGTATATTTTGTCTTCAGGAATAAAATATATAATGTCATGATTTATTAACAGTTTTATAACAAACTCAGAGAAAGTTGCTCTACAACATAACAATCAAGGTAATTATCAAGTTATCAAGTAAATAACAATCAAGGTAATTATCAAGTTATCAAGTAAATAACAATCAAGGTAATTATCAAGTTATCAAGTAAATGCTATGTACCAAAGCTCACAGGAGAAACTGAATAGAATGACAAATATTTTTGCAACAAAATATAAATTGGGTTATCTAGTTCACTCATTATCAGAGACCAAGTCCTAAAGAGTTATCACCTATGAAGAATGGGTTGTACCGGTGACATCTTCAACATCTTTCGCATATGGACACGCCCAAAACACATCAAACATGGCTCACACATGTCCATGCCTTGTCCAACATACTGGATATGTATGGACTGTTTCGATGTCAGACACACCCACATGTACAGACGATTGTTCCAAAACACGGAAAAATGGCCGTTTAGACCCCATTTAAACATTTTTTACATGACACCCGTTTTTGAGTAAAAACAGCTGCTTTTTAATATAATGTTAATGACTTTTTTACATAATTCGATTATCTAGGTACATATTTGTTTACTTATTTAGGTATTTAATTTATGCTTTGAATTATCGTGGTTAAATGAAAATTACACACTTGTGGTTGAATGATAATTACATGTATTTAAGTTATGTTTTTTGAATTAAATTACTTGTGTTTGAATAATAGTTCTATATATTGATGTAATTTGTTGAACATTGTTGGTTATACGCATGTTACATTTTTTCATTAAACCCCTATTTAAACTCCCGATTTTTCAAAAAACATTTACAGACTCAATCCATGTAGAGGCCGTTTTCCATTTTTTAAAACATTGATAGAGAATATTTAAAAAATCAATTTTCAATTGTATTGGAAGTCAAAATTCCATGTCCAATATAAAAACTTCATATTCCTAATTTTCAGTCAAAATTCTCATTGTAGTTTAATTCTAGAAACTCCAAAATTCAAATCCATCTTTTCCGCAATTATATCAAGACACAAAAGAATGTCAAAAGCATCTCATGTCTCAATAACATCCCTTTTCATCTGGACCATTCGCCACTTAGTCAAAAAAAGCTTTATACAACTGAGTATTAAGCATATTTGGCAGTCACATGTACCAACCATAGAATCAAACGTCGGATTCGTGTCGGACTTCGGTCCGACAAAAATAGGAAACGTGTCGGACATCGGTGAAAATGCGGTAAATTTACAGAAGTCCATGGAAATGGTAAAAAAACTTTGAATTTTGATTTGAAACTCTTAGATAAGCTAAAGTAAGTAATAATCTACTTCTTGGACTACTTAGATCAACTCTTTCAATATATATCACATGAAAATACAGT
>JAMKQA010011230.1:0-30961 GCA_024699735.1 Posidonia australis
TCCTGAGTCCCTGATTCCTGGCCTCTAGGAATAGCTCTTTATTTCCTTTTTCTCGTGTTTGCTTTATGTCCAGAGGAAATTCGTGTTTTCGTTCCTTTGTACCGACACCTTTAAGTCCAGAGGAGTCCTGAGTCGCTGATTCCAGGCCTCCTGGTACAGCTCATTCTCCCTTTTTCTCGTATCTCTTTTAGGTCCCGGAACAACTTTTTATTCCGTTTTATCGTGTCTCCTTTAAGTCCAGCGAAGATTTGAGTTTTGTCCCTTTCTTGCGACACCTTTTTGTTCAGAGGAGTCCTAAGTCACTAATTCCAGGCATCTTGGAACAACTCTTCGTCCCTTTTTCTCGTGTCTACTTTTGGCCCAGAGGACATTCGAGTTTTGTCCCTTTCTGCGACGCCTTTAGTTTGGAGGAGTCCTGAGTCATCGATTCCAGGCCTCCAGAAACAACTCCTTATCCCTTTTCTCTTGTATCCTTTAAGTCCTGAAGAGATTCGAGTTTTGTCCTTTTCTCGTGACTCCTGTAAGTCTGGAGGAGTCTCGAGTTGCTGATTCCTCGCCTCCAGGAACAGCACTTCATCCCTTTTCTCGTGTCTCCATTAAGTCCAGAGGAGATTCGAGTTTTGTCCCTTTCTCGTGACTCCTTTAAGTCCGGAGGAGTCCCGAGTCATTGATTCCTGGCCTCCTGGAAAAGCACTTTGTCACATTTTCTCGTGTCAACTTTATGTCCCAAGGAGATTCGAGTTATGTCCCATTCTCGTGACTCCTTTAAGTCTAGAGGAGTCTTGAGTCCCTGATCCCTTGCCTCCAAGAATAGCTCTTTCTTCCTTTTTCTCGTGTCTCCTTTATGTTCGGAGGAGAATTGAGTTTTGTCCCTTCCTCACGACTCCTTCATGTTCAGAGGAGTCCTGAGTCGCTGATTCCTGGACTCTAGGAATAGCTCTTTATTCCTTTTCTCATGTCTCCTTTAGGTCCAAAGGAGATCCGAGTTTTGTCCCTTTCTAGCGACTCCTTTAACTCTGGAGGAGTCCTAAGTCGCTGATTCCTGGCCTGCAGGAATAGCTCTTTATGTCCTATTTCTCGTGTCTCTTTTAAGTCCAGAGGAGATTCAAGTTTTGTCCCTTTCTTGCGACAGCTTTTGGTCCTGTGGAGTTCTAAGTCATTGATTCCAGGCCTCCAGGAGCAGCTCTTCGTCCCTTTTTCTCGTTTCACCATTTGGTCTAGACGAGATTCGAGTTTTGTCCCTATCTTGCGACCCCTTCAGTTTGGAAGAGTCCTGAGTCGCCGATTCCAGGCTTCCAAAAACAACTCTCTATCCCGTTTCTCTTGTCTCCTTTAAGTCCGGAGGAGATTCGAGTTTTGTCATTTTCTCGTGACTCCTTTAAATCTGGAGGAGTCCCGAGTCGCTGATTCCTGGCCTCCAGGAACAACTCTTTACCCCTTTTCTCGTGTCTCCATTAAGTTCGAAGGAGATTCGACTTTTTTCCCTTCTCGTGACTCCTTTAAGTATGGAGGAGTCCCGAGTCATTGATTCTTGGCCTCCAAGAACAACTCTTGATCCCTATTCTCTTGTCTCCTTTAAGTCCGGAGGATATTCGAGTTTTGTCTTGTTCTCGCGACTCCTTTAAGTCCAGAGGAGTCTCGAGTTGCTGATTCCGGCCTCTAGGAACTGCACTTTGTCCCTTTTTCTCGTGTCTCCTTTAGGTCCAATGGAGATTCGAGTTTTGTCCCTTTCTCATGACTCCTTTATGTCCAGAGGAGTCCTGTGTCACAGATTCCTAGCCTCCAGGAATAGCTCTTTATTTCCTTTTGCTCGTGTCTCCTGTATGTCCGATGGAGATTCGAGCTTTTATCCCTTTCTCGTGACTCCATTAAGGCTAGAGGAGTCCCGAGTCGCTAATTCCAGGCCTCCAGGAACAGCCCCTAGTCCCTTTGTCTCGTATTTCCTTTAGTTCCGGAGGAGATTCGATTTTTGTCCTATTCTCACGTCCCATTTATGTCCGGTGGAGTCCCGAGTCGCTGATTCCTGGCCTCCAGGAACAACTTTTTATTCCTTTTTTGCGTGTCTCCTTTATGTTCGAAGGAGATTCGAGTTTTGTCCCTTTCTCGTGACTCCTTTATGTCCAAAGGATTCCCGAGTCATCGCTTCCTGGCCTCCAGGAATAGCTCTTTATTCCTTTTTGTCGTGTCTCCTTTAAGTCCAAAGGAGATTCGAGTATTGTCCCTTTCTCGCAATGCCTTTAAGACCGAAGGAGTTCCGAGTTGCTGATTCTGGGCCTCTAGGAATAGCTCTTTATTCCTTTTCTCATGTCTCCTTTGGATCCATTGGAGATCCGAGTTTTGTCCCTTTCTGGCGACTCCTTTATGTTTGGAGGAGTCCTGAGTCACTGATTCCTAGCCTCCAAGAATAGCTATTTATTTCCTTTTTCTCGTGTCTCCTTTAAGTCGAGAAGAGATTCGCGTTTTGTTCCTTTCTCGCGACACCTTTTGGTCCAGAGGAGTCCAAAGTCGCTGATTCCTGGCCTCCAGGAACTGCTCTTCATCCCTTATTCTCGTGTCTCCTATTGGTCTAGAGGAGATTCGAGTTTTGTCCCTTTCTCGCGACCCCTTTATGACTAGAGGAGTCCTGAGTCGTCGATTCTAGGCTTCCAGAAATAGCTCTTTATCCCTTTTGTCTTGTACCATTTTAGTCCAGAGGAGTCCCGAGTCGCTAATTCCTGGCCTCCAGGATCAGCTCATTGTCCCTTTTTCTCGTTTCTCTTTTAGGTCCAGAGGAGATTCAAGATTTGTCCCTTTCTCGTGACTCTCTTATGTCCAGAGGAGTCCCGAGTTGCTGATTCCTGGTCTCCTGGAACATCTTTTTATTCCTTTCTCTCGTGTCTCCTTCAAGTTCAGAGGAGATTCGAGTTTTGTCCCTTTCTCACAACTCCTTTAAGTCCAGAGGATTCCCGAGTCACTGATTCCTGGCCTCTAGTAATAGCTCTTTATTCCTTTTTATCGTGTCTCCTTTAAGTCTGGCGGAGATTCGCGTTTTGTCCCTTTCTCGCGACACCATTAAGTCTGGTGGAGTCCTGAGTCATTGATTCCTGGCCTCCAGGAATAGCTGTTTATTTCATTTTTCTCGTGTCCCCTTTAAGTCGGGAGGAGATTCAAGTTTTGTTCCTTTCATGCGACACCTTTTGGTCCAGAGGTGTCCCGAGTCACTTATTCCGGGCATCCGAGAACAGCATTTTATTTCGTTTTCTCGTGTGTCTGTTAAGTTCGGCGGGGATTCGAGTTTTATCCCATTCTCGCGACTCCTTTAAGTCCGTAGGAGTCCCGAGTCGCGGATTCCTAGACTATAGGAATAGCACTTTATTCCTTTTCTCGTGTCTCCTTTAGGTCCAGAGGAGATCCGAGTTTTGTCCCTTTCTCTCGACTACTTTGTGTCCGGAGGAGTCCCGAGTCGCTGATTCCTGGCCCCCTGGAACAACTTTTTAATCCCTTTTCGCGTGTCTCCTTTAAGTCCGAAGGAGATATGAGTTTTGTCGCATTCTCGCGACTCCTTTAAGTCCGAAGGAGTCCGGAGTAGCTGATTCTTGACTCTAGGAATAGCTCTTTATTCCTTTCCTCGTGTCTCCTTTAGGTCCCGAGGAGATCCGAGTTTTGTCCCTTTTTAGCGACACCGTTAAGTTCGGAGGAGTCCTGAGTCGCTGATTCCTGGCCTGCAGGAAAAGCTCTTCAATTCCTTTTTCTCGTGTCTCCTTTAATTCCGGAGGAGATTTGAGTTTTGCCCCTTTCTTGTGGCACCTTTTGGTTCAGAGGAGTCCAAAGTCGCTGATTCTAGGCCTCTAGCAACAGCTCTTCGTCCCTTTTTCTCGAGTCTACTTTTGGTCCAAAGGACATTCGAGTTTTGTCCCTTTCTGCGACCCCTTTAGTTTGGAGGAGTCCAGAGTCACCGATTCCAGGCCTCCAGAATTAGCTCTTTATCCCTTTTCTCTTGTATCCTTTAAGTCAGAAGGAGATTCGAGTTTTGTCCTTTTCTCGTGACTCCTTTAAGTCTGGAAGTGTCCTGAGTCCCTTTTTCTCGAGTCTACTTTTGGTCCAGAGGACATTCGAGTTTTGTCCCTTTCTGCGACCCCTTTAGTTTGAAGGAGTCCAGAGTCGTCGATTCCAGGCCTCCAGAAGTAGCTCTTTATCCCTTTTCTCTTGTATCCTTTAAGTCCTGAGGAGATTCTAGTTTTGTCCTTTTCTCGTGACTCCTTTAAGTCCGGAGGAGATTTGAGTTTTTGTCCCTTTCTTGTGACTCCTTTAAGTCCAGAGGATTCCCGAGTCACCGATTCTTGGCCTCCAGGAACAACTCTTTGTCCCCTTTTTCCCATATCTCCTTTTGGTTCGGAGGAGATTCAAGTTTTGTCCCTTTCTCGTGACTCCCTTATGTCCGGAGGAGTCTCGAGTCGTTGATTCCTGGTCTCTAGAAACATCTTTTTATTCCTTTTTCTCGTGTCTCCTTTAAGTCCGGAGGAGATTCGAGTTTTGTCCCTTTCTCGAGACTCCATTAAGTCCAGAGGAGTCTCGAGTCACTTATTCGTAGCCTCCAGGAACAGCTTTTTATTACGTTTTCTTGAGTCACCTTTAAGTCCGGCGGATATTCGAGTTTTGTTCCTTTCTCGCGACACCTTTAAGTCCGTAGGAGTCCCGAGTCGCTGATTCCTGGACTCTAGGAATTGCTCTTTATTCCTTTTCTCATGCCTCCTTTTGGTTTAGATGAGATCCGAGTTTTATCACTTTCTCGCGACTCCTTTATGAACTGAGGAGTCCCGAGTCGCTGATTCTTGGCCTCCTGGAACAGCTTCTTATTCCTTTTTCGCGTGTCTCCATTAAGTCCGAAGGAGATTTGAGATTTGTCCCTTTCTCATGACTCCTTTAAGTCCCGAGGATTCCCGAGTCACTGATTCCTGGCCTCTAGTAATAGCTCTTTATTACTTTTTCTCGTGTCTCCTTTATGTCCGGCGGAGATTCGTGTTTTGTCCCTTTCTCGCGACACCATCAATTCCAGAGGAGTCCCGAGTTGCTGATTCCTTGACTCTAGGAATAGCTCTTTATTCCTTTTCTCGTGTCTCCTTTAGGTCCAAAGGAGATCTGAGTTTTGTCACTTTCTGGCGGCTCTTTTAAGTCCGGTGGAGTTCTAAGTTGCTGATTTCTGACCTGTAGGAATAGCTCTTTATTTCCTTTTTCTCGTGTCTCCTTTAATTCCAGAGGATATTCAAGTTTTGTCCCTTTCTTGCGACACCTTCTGGTTTAGAGGAGTCCTAAGTCGCTGATCCCAGGCCTCTAGGAACAGCTCCTCGTCCCTTTTCCTCGTGTCTACTTTTGGTCCAGAGGACATTCGAGTGTTGTCCCTTTCTACGACCCCTTTAGTTTGGAGGACACCTGAGTCGTCGTTTCTAGGCCTCTAGAAACAGCACTTTATCCCATTTCTCTTGTATCCTTTAAGTCCAGAGGAGATTCAAGTTTTGTTCTTTTCTCGTGAGTCGTTTAAGTCTAGAGGAGTCCCGAGTGGCTGATTCCTGGCCACCAGGAACAACACATTATCCCTTTTCTCGTGTCTCCATTAAGTCCGGAGGAGATTCGAATTTTGTTCCATTCTCGTTACAACATTAAGTCCGGAGGAGTCCCGAGTCATTGATTCCTGGCCTCCTGGAATGACACTTTGTTTCATTTTCTCGTGCACCTTTATGTCTCGAGGAGATTTGTGTTTTGTCCCTTTCTCGCGACTCCTTTAAGACCAGAGGAGTCGTGAGTCCCTCGTTCTTGGCCTCCTGGAATAGCTCTTTATTTCCTTTTTCTCATGTTTGCTTTATGTCCGAAGGAGATTCGAGTTTTTATCCCTTTCTCGTGACTACTTTAAGTCCAGTGGAGTCCCGAGTCGCTGGTTTCTGGCCTCCAGGAACAACTCCTTGTCCCTTTTTCTCGTATCTCTTTTGGACTAGAGGACATTTGAGTTTTGTCCATTTCTGCGACCCCTTTAGTTTGGAGGACTCCTTAGTCGTCGATTCCAGTCCTCTAGAAGTAGCTCTTTATCCCATTTCTCTTGTATCCTTTAAGTCCAGAGGAGATTCGAGTTTTGTCTTTTTCTCGTAACTCCTATAAGTCTGGAGGAGTCCCGAGTCGCTGATTCTTGGCCTCCACGAACAGCACTTTATCCCTTTTCTCGTGTCTCCATTAAGTCCGGTGGAGATTCGAGTTTTGTCCCTTTCTCGTGACTCCTTTAATTCTGAAGGAGTCCCGAGTCATTGATTCCAGGCCTCCCGGAACAGCACTTTGTCGCATTTTCTCGTGTCACCTTTTGGTCCCAATGAGATTCGGGTTTTGTCTCGTTCTCATTACTCCTTCAAGTCCAAAGGAGTCCTGAGTCCCTGATTCCTGGCCTCCAGGAATAGCTCTTTATTTCCTTTTTCTTGTGTTTGCTTTATGTCCAGAGGAGCTTCGTGCTTTTGTCTCTTTCTCGCGTCACGTTTAAGTCCAGAGGAGTCCCGAGTCGTTGATTCCTGTCCTCTAGGTACAGCTCTTTGTCCTTTTTACTCGTATCTCTTTTAGGTCCCGGAACAACTTTTTATTCCGTTTTCTCATGTCTCCTTTAAGTCCAGCGGAGATTCGAGTTTTGTCCCATTCTGGCAACTCCTTTAAGTCAGGAGGAGTCCTGAGTCGCTGATTCCTGTCCTGCAGGAATAGCTCTTTATTTCCTTTTTCTCGTGTCTCCATTAAGTCTGGAGGAGATTCGAGTTTTGCCCCTTTCTTGCGACACCGTCTGGTCCAGAGGAGTCCTAAGTCGCTGATTCCCGGCCTCCAGGAGCAGCTCTTCGTCCCTTTTTCTCGTGTCTCCATTTGGTCTAGAGGAGATTCCTGTTTTGTCCCTGTCTCACGACCCCTTTAGTTTGGAGGAGTCTTGAGTCACCGATTCCAGGCTTCCAGAAATAGCTCTTTATCCCGTTTCTCTTGTCTCCTTTAACTCTGGAGGAGTCGCGAGTCGCTGATTCTTGACCTCCAGGAATAGCTTTTTATCACTTTTGTCGTGTCACCATTAAGTCCGGAGGCGATTCAAGTTTTATCCCTTTCTCGTGACTCCTTTAAGTCTGGAGGAGTCTCAAGTCATTGATTCCTGGCCTCCAAGAATAGTTCTTTATCCCTTTACTCATGTCTCCTTTAAGTCCGGAGGAGATTCGAGTTTTGTCCCGTTCTCGCGACACCTTTATGCCTAGAGGAGTCCCAAGTCGCTGATTCCTGGCCTCCAAGAACTGCACTGCCCCATTTTCTCATGTCACCTTTAGGTCCAGAGGAGATTCGTGTTTTATCCCTTTCTCGCGACTCCTCTAAGTCTAGAGGTGTCCTGAGTCACAGATTCCTGGCCTCCTGGAATAGCTCTTTATTTCCTTTTTCTCGTGTCTCCTTTAGGTCCGGAGGAGATTCGAGCTTTTGTCCCTTTCTCGTCTCCTTTATTGCAAAGGAGTAAGGAGTCGCTGTTTCCTGGCCTCTAGGAACAGCTCTTTGTCCCATTTTCTCGTATCTCCTTTAGGTCCGTTGGAGATTCGAGTTTTTGTCCCATTCTCGCGACTCCAATAAGTCTGGAGGAGTCCCTTGTCGCTGATTCTTGGCCTCGAGGAACAGCTCTTTGTCCAATTTTCTCGTATCTCCTTTTGTTCCGGAGGTGATTCTAGTTTTGTCCCATTCTCGCGACTCCTTTATGTCCGGAGGAGTCCCGTGTCATTGACTCCTAGCCTCCTAGAACAACTTTTTATTCCCTTTTCGCGTGTCTCCGTTAAGTCCAATGGAGATTCGAGTTTTGTCCCTTTCTCGCGACTCCCTTAAGTCTAGATGACTCCCGAGTCATTGATTCCTGGCCTCTAGGAATAGCTTTTTATTCCTTTTTCTCATGTCTCCTTTAAGTCCGGAGGAGATTCGAGTTTTGTCCCTTCCTCGCGACTCCTTTAAGTCCAGAGGAGTCCTGAGTCGCTGATTCCGGGACTCTCGGAATAGCTCTTTATTCCTTTTCTCGTGTCTCCTTTTGGTCCAGAGGAGATCCGAGTTTTGTCCCTTTCTGGCGACACCTTTAAGTCCGGTGGAGTCTTGAGTCGTTGATTCCTGGCCTCCAGGAATAGCTATTTATTTCCTTTTTCTCATGTCTCCGTTAAGTCGGGAGGAGATTCGAGTTTTGTTCCATTCATGGGACACATTTTGGTCCAGAGGAGTCCCGAGTCACTTATTCCTGGCCTCTAGGAACAACTTTTTATTTTGTTTTCTCGTGTCTCCTTTAAGTCCGACGGAGATTCGAGTTTTGTCCCTTTCTCACGACTCCGTTAAGTCCATCGGAGTCCCGAGTCACTGATTCCTGGACTCTAGGAATAGCTCCGTATTCCTTTTCTCATGTCTCCTTTAGGTCTAGAGGAGATCCGAGTTTTGTCCCTTTCTTCCGACTCCTTTATGTCCGGAGGTCCCGAGTCGTAGATTCTTGGCCTCCTGGAACAGCTTTTTATTCCTTTTTCGCATATCTCCTTTAAGTCCGAAGGAGATTCGAGTTTTGTCCCTTTCTTGCGACTCCTTTAAGTCCGGAGGAGTCCAGAGTTGCTGATTCTTGACTCTAGGAATAGCTCTTTATTCCTTTTCTCGTGTCTCCGTTAGGTCTGGGGGAGATCCAAGTTTTGTCCCTTTCAGGTGGCACCTTAAAGTCCAGAGGAGTCCTGAGTCGCTGATTCCTGGCCTGCAACAATAGCTCTTCATTTCCATTTTCTCATGTCTCCTTTAATTCCACAGGAGATTCGAGTTTTGCCCCTTTCTTGTGACACCTTTTGGTTCAGAGGAGTCCAAAGTCGCTGATTCCAGGCCTCTAGCAATAGGTCTTCGTCCCTTTTTCATGAGTCACCTTTTGGTCCAATGGACATTCGAGTTTTGTCCCTTTCCGTGACGCCTTTAGTTTGGAGGAGTCCTGAGTCGCCGATTCCAGGTCACCAGAAATAGCTCTTTGTCCCTTTTCTCTTGTATCCTTTAAGTCCGGAGGAGATTCGAGTTTTGTCCTTTTCTCGTGACTCCTTCAAGTCTGGAGGAGTCCCGAGTTGCTGATTCCTAGCCTCCAGGAACAGTACTTTGTCGCAATTTCTCGTGTCACATTTAGGTCCCGCGGAGATTCGAATTTTGTCGCTTTCTCGCGACTCCTTTAAGTCCAGAGGAGTCTTGAGTCCCTGATTCCTGACCTCCTGGAATAGCTCTTTATTTCCTTTTTCTCATGTTTGCTTTATGTCCGAAGGAGATTTGAGTTTTTGTCCCTTTCTCGCGACTCCTTTAAGTCCAAGGGAATCCCGAGTAGTTGATTCCTGGCCTCTAGGAATAGCTCTTTGTCCCTCTTTCTCGTATCTCTATTAGGTCCGGAGGAGATTAAAGTTTTGTCCCTCTCTCGCGACTCCCTTATGTTCGGAGGAGTCCCGAGTCACTGATTCCTGGTCTCTAGGAACATCTTTTTATTCCTTTTTCTCGTGTCTCCTTTAAGTCCGGTGGAGATTCGAGTTTTGTCCCTTTCTCGCGACTCCATTAAGTCTGGAGGAGTCCCGAGTCACTTATTCCAGGCCACAACGAACAGCTTTTTATTACATTTTCTCGTGTCTCCTTTAAGTCCGGCGGAGATTCGAGTTTTGTCACTTTCTCGCGACACCATTAAGTTCGTAAGAGTCTCGAGTTGCCGATTCCTAGACTTTAGGAATAGCTCCTTATTCCTTTTCTCTTGTCTCCTTTAGGTCAAGAGGTGATCCGAGTTTTGTCCCTTTCTCGCGACTCCATTATGTCCGGAGGAGTCTCCAGTCACTGATTCGAAGCCTCCTGGAACAGCTTTTTTTTCCATTTTCGCGTGTCTCCTTAATGTCTGAAGGAGATTCGAGTTTTGTCCCTTTCTTGCGACTCCTTTAAGTCTAGAGGATTCCCGAGTCACTGATTCCTCGCCTCAAGTAATAGCTCTTTATTCCTTTTTCTCATGTCTCCTCTAAGTCCGGTGGAGATTCGCGTTTTGTCCCTGTCTTGCGACACCTTTAAGTCCGGAGGAGCTTTATGTCGCTGATTTCTGGCCTCCTGGATAGCTATTTATTTCAAAGGAGTTTTGTTCCTTTCCTACGACACATTTTGGTCCAAAGGAGTCCCGAGTCTTTTATTCTTGGCCTCCAGGAACAGCTTTTTATTTCGTTTTCTCGTGTCTCCTTTAAGTCCGGCAGAGATTCACGTTTTGTCCCTTTCTCACGACTCCTTTAAGTCCGTAGGAGTCCCGAGTCGCTGATTCCTAAACTCTAGGAAAGCTCTTTATTCCTTTTCTCGTGTCTCCTTTAGGTCTAGAGGAGATCCGAGTTTTGTCCCTTTCTCGAGACTCCTTTATGTCTGGAGGAGTCCAGTGTTGTTGATTCGTGACTCTAGAAATAGCTCTTTATTCCTTTTCTCGTGTCTCCTTTTGGTCTGGAGGAGATCTGAGTTTTGTCCCTTTCTGGCGGCACCTTTAAGTTCGGAGGAGTCTTGAGTCGCTGATTCTTGGCCTGCAGGAATTGCTCCTTATTTTCTTTTTCTCGTGTCTCCTTTAATTCCGGAGGATATTTGTGTTTTGCCCCTTTCTTGCGACACCTTTTGGTTCAGAGGAGTCCAAAGTCGCTGATTCCAGGCCTCTAGCAACAGCTCTTCGTCCCTTTTTCTCGAGTCTACTTTAACTCTAGAGGACATTCGAGTTTTGTCCCTTTCTGCGACCCCTTTAGTTTGGAGGAGTCCAGAGTCGCCGATTCCAGGCCTCCAGAATTAGCTATTTATCCCTTTTCTCTTGTATCATTTAAGTCCGAAGGAGATTCGAGTTTTGTCCTTTTCTCATGACTCCTTTAAGTCTGGAACTGTCCCGAGTCGCTGATTCCTGGCCACCAGGAACAATACTTTATCCCTTTTCTCGTGTCTCCATTAAGTCCGGAGGAGATTCGAGTTTTATCTCTTTCTCGTTACACCATTAAGTCCGGAGGAGTCCCGAGTCATTGAATCCTGGCCTCTAGGAACAACACTTTGTCGTATTTTCTCGTGCACCTTTATGTCCCAAGGAGATTCGTGTTTTGTCCCTTTCTTGCGACTCCATTAAGACCAGAGGAGTCGTGAGTCCCTGATTCCTGGCCTCCTGGATTAGCTCTTTATTTCCTTTTTCTCATGTTTGCTTTATGTCCGAAGGAGATTCAAGTTTTTGTCCCTTTCCTGCGACTCCTTTAAGTCCAGAGGAGTCCCAAGTCGCTGATTCCTGGCCTCTGGGAACAGCTCTTTGTCCCTTTTTCTCATATCCCTTTTAGATCCAGAGGAAATTCAAGTTTTGTCCCTTTCTCGCGACTCCCTTATGTCCGGAGGAGTCCCGAGTTGCTGATTCCTGGTCTTCAGGAACATCTTTTTATTTCTTTTTCTCGTGTCCGGAAATAGCTCTTTATCCCTTTTCCCTTGTATCCTTTAAGTCCGGAGGAGATTCGAGTTTTGTCCTTTTCTCGTGACTCCTTTACGTCTGGAGGAGTCCCGAGTCGCTAATTCCTGGCCACCTAGAACAGCACTTTATCCCTTTTCTCGTGTCTCCATTAAGTCTAGAGGAGATTCGAGTTTTGTCCCTTTCTTGTTACACCATTAAGTTCGGTGGAGTCCCGAGTCATTGATTCCTGGCCTCTAGGAACAGCACTTTGTCGCATTTTCTCGTGCACCTTTATGTCCCGAGGAGATACGTGTTTTGTCCCTTTCTCGCGACTCCTTTACGACCAGAGGAGTCGTGAGTTCTTAATTCCTGGCCTCCTGGAATAGCTCTTTATTTCCTTTTTCTCATGTTTGCTTTATGTCCGAAGGAGATTCGAGTTTTTGTCCCTTTCTCGTGACTCCTTTAAGTCCAGATGAGTCCCGAGTCGCTGATTCCTGGCCTCGAGGAATAGCTCATTGTCCCTTTTTCTCGTATCTCTTTTAGGTCTGGAGGAGATTCAAGTTTTGTCCCTTTCTCGCGACTCCCTTATGTCCGGAGGAGTCCCGAGTCGCTGATTCCTGGTCTCTAGGAACATCTTTTTATTCCTTTTTCTCGTGTCTCCTTTAAGTCCAGAGGAGATTCGAGTTTTGTCCCTTTCTCGCGACTCCATTATGTCCAGAGGAGTCCCGAGTCACTTATTCCTGGCCTCCAGGAACAACTTTTTATTACGTTTTCTTGAGTCTCCTTTAAGTTCGACAGAAATTCGAGTTTTGTTCCTTTCTCGCGACACCTTTAAGTCCGTAGGAGTCCCGAGTCGCTGATTCCTGGACTCTAGAATAGCTCTTTATTCCTTTTCTCTTGTGTCCTTTAGGTCTAGAAGAGATCTGAGTTTTGCCCCGTTCTCGCGACTCCTTTATGTCCAGAGTTGTCCCGAGTCGCTGATTCTTGGCCTCCTGGAACAGTTTTTTATTCCTTTTTCGCGTGTCTCCTTTAAGTCCGAAGGAGATTTGAGTTTTGTCCTTTTCTCGTGACCCCATTAAGTCCAGAGGATTCCCGAGTCACTGATTCCTGGCCTCTAGTAATAACTCATTATTCCTTTTTCTCATGTCTCCTTCATGTCCAGCGGAGATTCGAGTTTTGTCCCTTTCTCGCGACACCTTTAAGTCTGGAGGAGTCCCGAGTTGCTGTGACTCTAGGAATAGCTCTTTATTGCTTTTCTCGTGTCTCCTTTAGGTCTAGAGGAGATCTGAGTTTTGTCACTTTCTAGCGACTCCTTTATGTCCGGAGGAGTCCTGAGTTGCTAATTCCTGGCCTGCAGGAATAGCTCATTATTTCCATTTTCTCGTGTCTCGTTTAATTCTAGAGGAGATTCAAGTTTTGTCCCTTTCCTGCGACACTTTTTGGTTCAGAGGAGTCCAAAGTCGCTGATTCCAGGCCTCTAGGAACAGCTCTTTTCCCATTTTCTCGTGTCAACTTTTGGTCCAGAGGACAATCGAGTTTTGTCCCTTTCTACGACCCCTTTAGTTTGGAGGACTCCTGAGTCGTCGATTCCAGGCCTCGAGAAACAGCTCTTTATCCCATTTCTCTAGTATCCTTTAAGTCCGGAGGAGATTCGAGTTTTGTCCTTTTCTCGTGTCTCTTATAAGTCTGGAGGAGTCCCTAGTCGTTGATTCTTGGCCTCCAGGAACTGCACTTTATCCCTTTTCTCGTGTCTCCATTAAGTTCGGAGGAGATTCGAGTTTTAACCCTATCTCGTGACTCCTTTATGTCTAGAGGAGTCCCGAGTCATTGATTCCTGGCCTCCCGGAACAGCACTTTGTCACATTTTCTCATGTCACCTTTAGGCCCCGAGGAGATTCGGGTTTTGTCCTGTTCTCGTTACTCCTTTACGTCCATAAGAGTCGTGAGTCCCTGATTCCTGGCCTCCAGGAATAGCTCTTTATTTCTTTTTTCTCGTGTTTGCTTTATTTCCGGAGGAGCTTCGTGTTTCTGTCTCTTTCTCGCGACACCTTTTATTCCAAAGGAGTCCCGAGTCGATGATTCCTGTCCTCTAGGTACAGCTCTTTGTCCCGTTTTGTCGTATCTCTTTTAGGTCCCGGAACAAGTTTTTATTTCATTTTCTTGTGTCTCCTTTAAGTCCGGCGGAGATTCGAGTTTTGTTCCATTCTTGCGACTCCTTTACGTCCGGAGGAGTCCTGAGTCGCTGATTCCTAGCCTACAGGAATAGCTCTTTATTTCCTTTTTCTCTTGTCTCCATTAAGTCTGGAGGAGATTCGAGTTTTGTCCCTTTCTTGCGACACCGTCTGGTCCAGAGGAGTCCTAAGTCGTTGATTCCAGGCCTCTAGGAGAAGCTCTTCGTCCCTTTTTCTCGTGTCTCCATTTTTTCTAGAGGAGATTCCTGTTTTGTCCCTGTCTCGCGACCCCTTTAATTTGGAGGAGTCTTGAGTCGTCGATTCTAGGCTTCCAGAAATAGCTCTTTATATCGTTTCTCTTGTCTCCTTTAATTCCTGGAGGAGTCTCGAGTCGCTGATTCTTGGCCTCTAGGGACAGCTCTATATCCCATTTGTCGTGTCTCCATTAAGTCCGGAGGAGATTCTAGTTTTATCACTTTCTTGTGACTCCTTTATGTCTGGAGGTGTCCCGAGTCATTGATTCCTGGCATCCAAGAACAGTTCTTTATCCCTTTTCTCGTGTCTCCTTTAAGTCCGGAGGAGATTCGAGTTTTGTCCCGTTCATGGGACTCCTTTAAGCCTGGAGGAGTCCCCAGTCACTGATTCCTGGCCTCCAGGAATTGCACTTTGTCCCATTTTCTCGTGTCTCCTTTAGGTCCAGAGGAGATTCGTGTTTTATCCCTTTCTCGCGACTCCTTTAAGTCTAGAGGAGTCCTGAGTCACAGATTCCTGGCCTCGAGGAATAGCTCTTTATTTCCATTTTCTCGTATTTCCATTAGGTTCATTGGAGATTCGAGTTTTTTTTCCTTTCTCGCGACTCCACTAAGTCCGGAGGAGTCCCTTGTCGTTAATTCTTGGCCTCGAGGAACAGCCTTTTGTGCCATTTTCTTGTATCTCCATTTGTTCCGGAGGAGATTCTAGTTTTGTCCCATTCTCACGACTCCTTTATGTCCGGAGGAGTCCCGAGTCGTTGATTCTGAGCCTCCGGGAACAACTTTTTATTCCCTTTTCGTGTGACTCCTTTAAGTCCGAAGGAGATTCGAGTTTTGTCCCTTTCTCGCGACTCCTTTAAGTCCAGAGGATCCCCGAGTCACTGATTCCTAACCTCCAGGAATAACTCTTTATTCCTTTTTCTCGTGTCTCCTTTAAGTCCGGAGGAGATTCGAGTTTTGTCCCTTCCTCGCAACTCCTTTAAGTCTGGAGGAGTCCTAAGTCGCTGATTCATGGACTCTTGGAATAGCTCTTTATTCCTTTTCACGTGTCTCCTTTTGGTCCAAAGGTGATCCGAGTTTTGTCCCTTTCTGGCGACACCTTTAAGTCTAGTGGAGTACTGAGTCACTGATTCCTGGCCTCCAAGAATAGCTATTTATTTCCTTTTTCTCATGTCTCCTTTATGTCGGGAGGAGATTCGAGTTTTGTTCCATTCATGCGACACCTTTTGGTCCAGAGGAGTCCCGAGTCACTTATTCATGGCCTCCAGGAACAACTTTTTATTTCGTTTTCTCGTGTCTCCCTTAAGTCCGGCTGAGATTCGAGTTTTGTCCCTTTCTCACGACTCCTTTAAGTCCGTAGGAGTCCCGAGTCATTGATTCCTGGACTCTAGGAATAGCTCCGTATTCCTTTTCTCATGTCTCCTTTAGGTCTAGAGGAGATCCGAGTTTTGTCCCTTTCTTGCGACTCCTTTATGTCCGGAGGAGTCCCAAGTCGCAGATTCCTGGCCTCCTGGAATAGCTTTTTATTCCTTTTTCGCGTGTCTCCTTTAAGTCCGAAGGAGATTCGAGTTTTGTCCCTTTCTTGCGACTCCTTTAAGTCCGGAGGACTCCGGAGTTGCTGATTCTTGACTCTAAGAATAGCTCTTTATTCCTTTTCTCGTATCTCCGTTAGGTCCGGGGAATATCCGAGTTTTGTCCCTTTCTGGCGGCACCTTTAAGTCCGAAGGAGTCCTGAGTCGCTGATTCCAGTCTTGCAGGAATAGCTCTTCATTTCCGTTTTCTCGTGTCTCCTTTAATTCCGCAGGAGATTCGAGTTTTGCCACTATCTCGTGACACCTTTTGGTTCAGAGGAGTCCAAAGTCGCTGATTCCAGGCCTCTAGCAACAGGTCTTCGTCCCTTTTTCTCGAGTCTACTTTTGGTCCAAAGGACATTCGTGTTTTGTCCCTTCTTGCGACGCCTTTAGTTTGGAGGAGTCCTGAGTCGCCGATTCCAAGCCACCAGAAATACCACTTTGTACCTTTTCTCTTGTATCCTTTAACTCCGGAGGAGATTCGAGTTTTGTCCTTTTCTCGTGACTCCTTTAAGTCTGGAGGAGTCCCGAGTTGCTGATTCCTAGCCTCCAGGAATAGCACTTTGTCGCAATTTCTCGTGTCACCTTTAGGTCCTGAGGAGATTCAAATTTTGTCCCTTTCTCGCGACTCCTTTAAGTCTAGAGGAGTCCTGAGTCCCTGATTCCTGACCTCCTGGAATAGTCTTTATTTCCTTTTTCTCGTGTTTGCTTTATGTCCGAAGGAGATTCGAGTTTTTGTCCCTTTCTCGCAACTCCTTTAAGTCCAGAGGAGACCCGAGTAGCTGATTCCTCGCCTCCAGGAACAACTCCTTGTCCCTTTTTCTCATATCTCTATTAGGTTCGAAGGAGATTCATGTTTTGTCCCTTTCTCGCAACTCCCTTAAGTCCGGAGGAGTCACGAGTCGTTGATTCCTGGTCTCCCGGAACGTCTTTTTATAACATTTTCTCGTGTCTCCTTTAAGTCTGGTAGAGATTCGAGTTTTGCCCCTTTCTCGCGACTCCATTAAGTCCAGCGGAGTCCCGAGTCACTTATTCCAGGCCTCTAGGAATAGCTTTTTATTACGTTTTCTCGTGTCTCCTATTAGTCCGGCGTTGATTCGTGTTTTGTGACTTTCTCGCGACACCATTAAGTCCGTAGGTCTCTCGAGTCGCTGATTCCTAGAATCTAGGAATAGCTCCTTATTCCTTTTCTCATGTCTCCTTTTGGTCTAGAGGAGATCCGAGTTTTGTCCCATTCCCACGACTCCTTTAAGTCCGGAGGAGTCCTGAGTTGCTGATTCCAAGCCTCTTGGAACAGCTTTTTACTCCTCTTTCGTGTGTCTCCTTGATGTCTGAAGGAGATTCGAGTTTTGTCCCTTTCTCGCGACTCCTTTAAGTCTAAAGGAATCCCGAGTCACTGATTCCTGGCCTCAAGTAATAGCTCTTTACTCCTTTTTCTTGTGTCTCCTTTAAGTCCGGTGGAGATTCGCGTTTTGTCCTTGTCTCGCGACACATTTAAGTCCGGAGGAGCCCTGAGTCGCAGATTCCTAGCCTCTTGGAATAACTATTTATTTCCTTTTTCTCGTGTCTCCTTTAAGTCGGGAGGAGATTAGAGTTTTGTTCCATTCTTACGACACCTTTTGGTCCAAAGGAGTCCCGAGTCACTTATTCCTGGCCTCTAGGAACAGCTTTTTATTTCGTTTTCTCATGTCTCCTTTAAGTCTGGTAGAGATTCGAGTTTTGTCCCTTTCTCGCGACTCCTTTAAGTCCGGAGGAGTCCAGAGTTGCTGATTCTTGACTCTAGGAATAGCTCTTTATTCCTTTTCTCGTGTCTCCTTTAGGTCCCTAGGAGATCCGAGTTTTGTCCCTTTTTGGCGACACCTTTAAGTCCGGAGGAGTCTTGAGTCGCTGATTCATGGCCAGCAGGAATAGCTCCTTATTTTCATTATCTCGTGTCTCCTTTAATTCCAGAGGATATTCGTGTTTTGCCCCTTTCTTGCAACACTTTATGGTTCAGAGGACTCCAAAGTTGCTGATTCCAGGCCTCTAGCAACAGCTCTTCTACCCTTTTTCTCGAGTCTACTTTTGGTCCAAAGGACATTCGAGTTTTGTCCCTTTCTGCGACCCCTTTAGTTTGGAGGAGTCCAGAGTCGCCGATTCCAGGCCTCCAGAATTAGCTCTTTATCCCTTTTCTCTTGTATCATTTAAGTCCGAAGGAGATTCGAGTTTTGTCCTTTTCTCATGACTCCTTTAAGTCTGGAACTGTCCTGAGTCGCTGATTCCTGGCCACCAGGAACAATACTTTATCCCTTTTCTCGTGTCTCCATTAAGTCCGGAGGAGATTCGAGTTTTATCTCTTTCTCGTTACACCATTAAGTCCGGAGGAGTCCCGAGTCATTGAATCCTGGCCTCTAGGAACAGCACTTTGTCGTATTTTCTCGTGCACCTTTATGTCCCAAGGAGATTCGTGTTTTGTCCCTTTCTCGCGACTCCATTAAGACCAGAGGAGTCGTGAGTCCTTGATTCCTGGCCTCCTGGAATAGCTCTTTATTTCCTTTTTCTCATGTTTGCTTTATGTCCGAAGGAGATTCAAGTTTTTGTCCCTTTCCTGCGACTCCTTTAAGTCCAGAGGAGTCCCAAGTCGCTGATTCCTGGCCTCTGGGAACAGCTCTTTGTCCCTTTTTCTCATATCCCTTTTAGATCCAGAGGAATTTCAAGTTTTGTCCCTTTCTCACGACTCCCTTATGTCCGGAGGAGTCCCGAGTTGCTGATTCCTGGTCTTCAGGAACATCTTTTTATTTCTTTTTCTCGTGTCTCCTTTAAGTCTGGAGGAGATTCGAGTTTTGTCCCTTTCTTGCAACTCCATTAAGTCCAGAGGAGTCCCGAGTCACTTATTCTTGGCCTCCAGGAACAACTTTTTATTACGTTTTCTCATGTCTCCTTCATGTCCAGGAGGAGATTCGAGTTTTGTTCCTTTCTCGCGACACCTTGAAGTCCGTAGGAGTCCCGAGTCGCTGATTCCTGGACTTTAGGAATAGCTCTTTGTTCCTTTTCTCATGTCTCCTTTAGGTCTAAAGGAGATCCGTATTTTGTCCTGTTCTTGCGACTCCTTTATGTCCGGAGGAGTCCCGAGTTGCTGATTCTTGGCCTCCTGGAACAACTTTTTATTCCTTTTTCGTGTGTCTCCTTTAAGTCCAAAGGAGATTCAAGTTTTGTCCCTTTCTCGCGACTCCTTTAAGTCCAGAGGTTTCGCGAGTCACTGATTCCTGGCCTCCAGTAATAGCTCTTTATTCCTTTTTCTCGTGTCTCCTTCATGTCCGACGGAGATTCGAGTTTTGTCCCTTTCTCACGACACGTTTAAGTCTAGAGGAGTTTCGAGTTGCTGATTCCTTGACTCTAAGAATAGCTCTTTATTACTTTTCTCGTGTCTCCTTTAGGTCCATAGGAGATCTGAGTTTTGTCACTTTTTAATGGCTCCTTTATGACCAGAGGAGTCCTGAGTTGCTGATTCCTGGCCTGCTGAAATAGCTCATTATTTCCTTTTTCTCATGTCTCGTTTAATTCTAAGGAGATTCGAGTTTTGTACCATTCTTGCGACACCTTTTGGTTCAGAGGAGTCCTAAGTCGTTGATTCCAGGCCTCTAGGAACAGCTCTTCGTCCATTTTTCTCGTGTCTACTTTTGGTCCAGAGGACATTAGAGTTTTGTCCCTTTCTGCGACCCCTTTAGTTTGGAGGACTCCTGAGTCGTCTATTCTAGGCCTCTAGAAACAGCTCTTTATCCCATTTCTCTTGTATCCATTAAGTCTGGAGGAGATTGGCGTTTTGTCCTTTTCTCGTGACTCCTATATGTCTAGAGGAGTCCCGAGTCGTTGATTCCTATCCTCCAGGAACTGCACTTTATCCCTTTTCTCGTGTATCCATTAAGTCCGAAGGAGATTCGAGTTTTGTCCCTTTCTCGTGACTCCTTTAAGTCCGGAGGAGTCCTGAGTCATTGATTCCTGGCCTCCCGGAACAGCACTTTGTCACATTTTCTCGTGTCACCTTTAGGTCCCGAGGAGATTCGGGTTTTGTCCCGTTCTCGTTACTCCATTAAGTCCATTGGAGTCCTAGGTCCCTGATTCCTGGCCTCCAGGAATAGCTCTTTATTTCCTTTTTCTCGTGTTTGCTTTATGTCCAGAGGAGCTTCGTTTTTTTGTCTCTTTCTCGCGACACCTTTTAGTCTAGAGGAGTCCCGAGTCGCTGATTCTTGTCCTCTAGGTACAGCTCTTTGTCCCTTTCTGTCGTATCTCTTTTAGGTCCGGGAACATGTTTTTATTCCGTTTTCTCGTGTCTCCTTTAAGTCCGGCGGAGATTCGAGTTTTGTCCCATTCTGGTGACTCCTTTATGTTCGGAGGAGTCCTGAGTCGCTGATTCCTGGCCTACAGGAATAGCTCTTTATTTCCTTTTTCTCTTATCTCCATTAAGTCCGGAGGAGATTCGAGTTTTGTCCCTTTCGTGCGACACCGTCTGGTCTAGAGGAGTCCTAAGTCGCTAATTCCAGGCCTCCAGGAGCAGCTCTTCGTCCCTTTTTCTCATGTCTCCATTTGGTCTAGAGGAGATTCCTATTTTGTCCCTGTCTCGCGACCCCTTTAATTTGGAGGAGTCTTGGGTTGCCGATTCCAGGCTTCCAGAAACAGCCCCTGTCTCCTTTAAGTCCTGAGGTGATCCGAGTTTCGTCCATTTCTCGTGACTCCTTTAAGCCTGGAGTAGTCCCGAGTCGCTGATTCCTGGCCTCCAAGAACAGCTCTATATCCCTTTTGTAGTGTCTCCAATAAGTCCAGAGGGAATTCTAGTTTTATCCCTTTCTCGTGACTCCTTCAACTTTGGAGGAGTCCCGAGTCATTGATTCCTGGCCTCCAAGAACAGTTCTTTATCCCTTTTCTTGTGTCTCCTTTAAGTCTGGAGGAGATTTGAGTTTTGTCCCATTCCCGCGACTCCTTTAAGCCTGGAGGGGTCCCCAGTCGCTGATTCCTGGCCTCCAGGAACTGCATTTTGTCCCATTTTCTCATGTCTCCTTTAGGTCCGGAGGAGATTCATGTTTTGTCCCTTTCTCGCGACTCCTTTAAGTCCAAAGGAGTATTGAGTCACAGATTCCTGGCCTCCAGGAATAGCTCTTTATTTCCTTTTTCTCGTGCCTCCTTTAGGTCCGGAGGAGATTCGAGCTTTTGTCCCTTTCTCGTGACTCCTTTATTGCAAAGGAGTAACGAGTCTCTGATTCCTGGCCTCCTGGAACAACTCTTTGTCCCATTTTCTCGTATCTCTTTTAGGTCCGTTGGATATTCGAGTTTTTGTCCCTTTCTCGTGACTCCATTAAGTCCGGAGGAGTCCCTAGTCGCAGATTCTTGGCCTCGAGGAACAGCCCATTGTCCCATTTTCTCGTATCTCCATTTGTTCCTGAGGAGATTCTAGTTTTGTCCCATTCTCGCGACTCCTTTATGTCCGGGGGAGTCCCGAGTCGTTGATTCCTAGCCTCCTGGAATAGCTTTTTATTCCCTTTTCGCGTGTCTCCTTTAATTCCGAAGGAGATTCGAGTTTTGTCCCTTTCTTGCGACTCCTTTAAGTCCAAAGGATTCCCGAGTCACTGATTCCTGGCCTCTAGGAATAGCACATTATTCCTTTTTCTCGTGTCTCCTTTAAGTCCGGAGGAGATTCGAGTTTTGTCCCTTCCTCGCGACTCCATTAAGTCCGGAGGAGTCCTGAGTCGCTGATTCCTAGACTCTTGGAATAGCTCTTTATTCCTTTTCTCGTGTCTCCTTTTGGTCTAGAGGAGATCCAAGTTTTGTCCCTTTCAGGCGACACCTTTATGTCCGGTGGAGTCCTGAGTCGCTGATTCCTGGCCACAAGGAATAGCTATTTATTTCCTTTTTCTCATGTCTCCTTTAAATCGGGAGGAGATTCGAGTTTTGTTCCTTTCATGCGACATCATTTGGTCCAGAGGAGTCCCGAGTCACTTATTCCTGGCCTCCAGGAACAGCTTTTTATTTCGTTTTCTCGTGTCTCCTTTAAGACTGGCGGAGATTCGAGTTTTGTCCCATTCTCGCGACTCCTTTAAGTCCATAGGAGTCCCGAGTTGTTGATTCCTGGACTCTAGGAATAGCTCTTTATTCCTTTTATCGTGTCTCCATTAGGTTCAGAGGAGATCCGAGTTTTGTCCCTTTCTTGCGACTCCTTTATGTCTGGAGGAGTCCCGAGTCATTGATTCCTGGCCTCCTGGAACAGCTTTTTATTCCTTTTTTGTGTGTCTCCTTTAAGTCCAAAGGTGATTCAAGTTTTGTGCCTTTCTTGCGACTCCTTTAAGTCAGGAGGAGTCTGGAGTTGCTGATTCTTGACTCTAGGAATAGCTCTTTATTCCTTTTCTCGTGTCTCCTTTAGGTCCGGGGGAGATTCGAGGTTTGTCCCTATCTGGTGGCACCTTTAAGTCCGGAGGAGTCCGGAGTCGCTGATTCCTGGCCTACAGGAATAGCACTTCATTTCCTTTTTCTCGTGTCTCCTTTAATTCCGAAGGAGATTCGAGTTTTGCCCCTTTTTGCGACACCTTTTGTTTTAGAGGAGTCCCAAGTTGCTGATTCCAGGCCTCTAGCAACAGCCCTTCGTCCCATTTTCTCGAGTCTACATTTGGCCTAGAGCACATTCGAGTTTTGTCCCTTTCAACGACTCCTTTATGTCCGGAGGAGTCCCGAGTCGCTGATTCCAAGCCACCTAGAACTGTTTTTTATTCCTTTTTCGCGTGTCTCCTTGAAGTCTGAAGGAGATTCAAGTTTTGTGCCTTTCTCGCGACTCCTTCAAGTCTAGAGGATTCTCGAGTCACTTATTCCTGGCCTCCAGTAATAGCTCTTTATTCCTTTTTCTCGTGTCTCCTTTAAGTCCGGCGGAGATTCGCATTTTGTCCCTTTCTCGCGACACCTTTAAGTCTGGAGTAGTCCTGAGTCGCTGATTCCTGGCCTCCAGGAATAGCTATTTATTTCCATTTTCTCGTGTCTCCTTTAAGTCGGGAGGAGATTCGAGTTTTGTTCCTTTCTTAGGTCACCTTTTGGTCCAGAGGAGTCTCGAGTCACTTATTCCTGGCCTCCAGGAACTGCATTTTGTCCCATGTTCTCGTGTCTCCTTTAAGTCCAGAGGAGATTCGTGTTTTGTCCCTTTCTCGTGACTCCTTTAAGTCCAGAGGAGTCCGGAGTCATAGATTCCTGGCCTCCAGGAATAGCTCTTTATTTCCTTTTTCTCGTGTCTCCTTTACGTCCGGAGGAGATTCGAGCTTTTGTCGCTTTCTCGTGATGCCTTTATTGCAAAGGAGTAACGAGTCGTTGATTCCTGGCCTCCAGGAACAGCTCTTTGTCCCATTGTCTCGTATCTCCTTTACGTCCGTAGGAGATTCGAGTTTTTGTCCCGTTCTCGCGACTCCATTAAGTCCGGAGGAGTCCCTTGTCGCTGATTCCTGGCCTCGAAGAGCAGCCCTTTGTCCCATTTTCTCGTATCTCCTTTTGTTCCGAAGGAGATTCTAATTTTGTCCCATTCTTGCGAATCCTTTATGTCCGGAGGAGTCCCGAGTCGTTGATTCCTGGCCTCCTGAAACAACATTTTACTCCCTTTTCGCGTGTCTCTTTTATGTCCGTAGGAGATTCGAGTTTTGTCCCTTTCTCGCGACTCCTTTAATTCGAGAGGATTCCCGAGTCACTGATTCCTGGCCTCCAGTAATTGCTCTTTATTCCTTTTTCTCGTGTCTCCTTTAAGCCCGACGGAGATTCGCGTTTTGTCCCTTTCTCGCGACACCGTTAAGTCTGGAGGAGTCCTGAGTTGTTGATTCCTGGCCTCCAGGAATAGCTCTTTATTTCCTTTTTCTCGTGTCTCCTTTAAGTCGGGAGGAGATTCGAGTTTTGTTCCTTTCTTACGTCACCTTTTGGTCTAGAGGAGTCTCGAGTCACTTATTCCTAGCCTCCAGGAACTGCACTTTGTCCCATTTTCCTGTGTCTCCTTTATGTCCAGAGGAGATTCGTGTTTTGTCCCTTTCTCGTGACTCCTTTAAGTGCAGAGGAGTCCGGAGTCATAGATTCCTGGCCTCCAGGAATAGCTCTTTATTTCCTTTTTCTCGTGTCTCCTTCACGTCTGGAGGAGATTCGAGCTTTTGTCCCTTCCTTGTGACTCCTTTATTGCAAAGGAGTAACGAGTCGTTGATTCCTGGCCTCCAGGAACAGCTCTTTGTCCCATTTTCTCGTTTCTCCTTTAGGTCCGTAGGAGATTGGAGTTTTTGTCCCGTTCTCATGACTCCATTAAGTCCGTAGGAGTCCCTTATCGCTGATTGCAGGCCTCGAAGAACAGCCCTTTGTCCCATTTTCTCGTATCTCGTTTTGTTCTAGAGGAGATTCTAGTTTTGTCCCATTCTCGCGACTCCTTTATGTCCGGAGGAGTCCCGAGTCGTTGACTCCTAGCCTCCAGGAACAGCCTTTTACTCCCTTTTCGCGTGTCTCCTTTATGTCCGTAGAAGATTCGAGTTTTGTCCCTTTCCCGCGACTCTTTTAAGTCTAGAGGATTCCCGAGTCACTGATTCCTGTCCTCCAGTAATGGCTCTTTATTCCTTTTCTCGTGTCTCCTTTAAGTCCGGTGGAGATTCGCATTTTGTCCCTTTCACGCGACACCTTTAAGTCTGGAGGAGTCCTGAGTCGCTGATTCCTGGCCTCCAGGAATAGCTATTTATTTCCTTTTTCTCGTGTCTCCTTTAAGTCAGGAGAAGATTCGAGTTTTGTTCCTTTCTTACGTCACCTTTTGGTCCAGAGGAGTCTCGAGTCACTTATTCCTAGCCTCCAGGAACTGCACTTTGTCCCATTTTCTCGTGTCTCCTTTAAGTCCAGAGGAGATTCATGTTTTGTCCCTTTCTCGTGACTCCTTTAAGTCCAGAGGAGTCATGAGTCATAGATTCCTGGCCTCCAGGAATAGCTCGTTATTTCCTTTTTCTCGTGTCTCCTTTACGTCCGGAGGAGATTCAAGCTTTTGTCCCTTTCTCCTGACTCCTTTATTGCAAAGGAGTAACAAGTCGTTGATTCCTGGCCTCCTGGAATAACTCTTTGTCCCATTTTCTCGTATCTCCTTTAGGTTCGTAGGAGATTCGAGTTTTTGTCCCATTCTCGCGACTCCATTAAGTCCGGAGGAGTCCCTTGTCGTTGATTCCTGGCCTCGAAGAACTGCCCTTTGTCCCATTTTCTCGTATCTCCTTTTGTTTCGGAGGACATTCTAATTTTGTCCCATTCTCGCGACTCCTTTATGTCCAGAGGAGTCCCGAGTCATTGATTCCTAGCCTCCTGGAACAGCTTTTTACTCCCTTTTCGCGTGTCTCCTTTATGTCCGTAGGAGATTCGAATTTTGTCCCTTTCTCGCGACTCCTTTAAGTCTAGAGGATTCCCGAGTCACTGTTTCCTGGCCTCCAGGAATAGCTCTTTATTCCTTTTTCTCGTGTCCCCTTTAAGTCTAGAGGAGATTCGAGTTTTGTCGCTTCCTCTCGACTCCTTTAAGTCCACAGGAGTCCTGAGTTGCTGATTCCTGGACTCTCGGAATAGCTCTTTATTCCTTTTCTCGTGCCTCCTTTTTGTCCTGAGGAGATCCAAGTTTTGTTCCTTTCTGGTGACTCCTTTAAGTCCGGAGGAGTCCATAGTCACTGATTCCAGGCCTACAGGAATAGCTCTTTATTTCCTTTTCCTCGTGTCACCTTTAATTCCGGAGGTGATTCAAGTTTTGTCCCTTTCTTGCGACACCGTTTCGTCGAGAGGAGTCCTAAGTCTCTGATTCTAGGCCTCCAGGAACAGCTCTTCGTCCGTTTTTCTCGTGTCTCCATTTGGTCCAGAGGAGATTCGAGTTTTGTCCCTCTCTCGCGACCCCTTTAGTTTGGAGGAGTCCAGAGTCGCCGATTCTAGGCTTCCAGAAACAACTCTTTATCCCGTTTCTTTTGACTCCTTTAAGTCCGGAGGAGATTCGAGTTTTGTCGTTTTCTCGTGACTCTTATAAGTCCGAAGGAGTCCCGAGTCGCTGATACCTAGCCTCTAGGAACATCTCTATATCCCTTTTCTCGTGTCTCCATTAAGTCTAGAGGAGATTCTAGTTTTGTCCCATTCTCGTGACTCCTTTAAGTCTGGAGGAGTCCCGAGTCATTGATTCCTGGCCTCCAAGAATAGCTCCTTATCCCTTTTCTCGTGTCTCCTTTAAGTCTGGAGAAGATTCGAGTTTTGTCCCGTTCTCGCAACTCCATTAAGCCTAGAGGTGTCTCGAGTTGCTAATTCCTAGCCACCAGGAATTGCACTTTGTCACTTTTTCTCGTGTCTCCTTTAGGTCCAGAGGAGATTCGTGTTTTGTCCCTTTCTTGCGACTCCTTTATGTCTAGAGGAGTCCTGAGTCATAGATTCCTGGCCTCAAGGAATATCTCTTTATTTCCTTTTTCTCGTGTCTCCTTTAGGTCTGGAGGAGATTCGAGCTTTTGTCCCTTTCTCGTGACTCCTTTATTGCAAAGGAGTAACGAGTTCTTGATTCCTGGCCTCCAGGAACAGCGCTTTGTCCCTTTTTCTCGTATCTCCTTTAGGTTCGTAGGAGATTCAAGTTTTTGTCCCTTTCTTGTGACTCCATTAAGTCCAGAGGAGTCCCTTGTCGTTGATTCCTGGTCTCGAGGAACAGCCTGTTGTCCCGTTTTCTCGTATCTCCTTTAGTTCCAGGGGAGATTCTAGTTTTGTCCCTTTCTCGCGACTCCTTTATGTCCAGAGGTGTCTGGAGTCACTGATTCCTAGCCTCCTCGAACAGCTTTTTATTCCTTTTTCACGTGCTCCTTTAAGTCCGAAGGAGATTCGAGTTTTGTCCATTTCTCGCGACTCTTTTAAGTCCAGAGGATTCCCGAGTAACTGATTCCTGGCCTCTAGGAATAGCTTTTTATTCCTTTTCCTCGTGTCTCCTTTAAGTCCGGAGGAGATTCGAGTTTTGTCCCTTCCACGCGACTCCTTTAAGTCCAGAGGAGTCCTGAGTCGCTGATTCCTGGACTCTAGGAATAGCTCTTTATTCCTTTTCTCGTGTCTCCTTTTGGTCCATAGGAGATCCGAGTTTTGTCCCTTTCTGGTGACTCCTTTAAGTCCGGAGGAGTCCTGAGTCCATGATTCCTGGCCTGCAGGAATAGTTCTTTATTTCCTCATTCTCTTGTCTTCTTTATGTCCGGTGGTGATTCAATTTTTGTCCCTTTCTTGCGACACCTTTTGGTCCAGAGGAGTCCTATGTCGCTGATTCTAGGCCTCCAGGAACAGCTCTTTGTCCCTTTTCCTCGTGTCTCCATTTGGTCTAGAGGAGATTCGAGTTTTGTCCCTCTCTCGCGATCCCTTTAGTTTGGAAGAGTCTAGAGTCACCGATTCTAGGCTTCCAGAAACAGCTCTTTATCCCGTTTCTCTTGTCTCCTTTAAGTCTGGAGGAGATTCGAGTTTTGTCGTTTTCTCGTAACTCCATTAAGTCTGAAGGAGTCCCGAGTCGCTGTGTCCTAGCCTCTAGGAACAGCTCATTCTTCCTTTTCTCGTGTCTCCATTAAGTCCGGAGGAGATTCGAGTTTTGTCCCTTTCTTTTGACTCCTTTAAGTCGGCAGGAGTCCCAAGTCCTTGATTCCTAGCCTCCAAGAACAACAATTTGTCCCTTTTTCTCGTGTCTCCTTATGGTTTGGAGGAGATTCAAGTTTTGTCAATTCTCGCAACTCCTTTAAGTCTAGAGGCGTCCTAGGTCACAGATTCCTAGCCTCCAGGAATACCAATTTATTTCCTTTTTCTCTTGTCTCCTTTAGGTCTAGAGGAGATTTGAGCTTTGGTCCCTTTTCTCGTGACTCCTTTAAGTCCAGAGGAGTACTGAGTCGTTGATTCCTAGCATCCAGGAACAACCCTTCGTCACGTTTTCTCGTATCTCCTTTAGGTCCGGAGGAGTCCGAATTCGCTAATTCCTGGCATCCTGGAATAGCTCTTTGTCCCGTTTTCTCGAATGTCCTTTAGTTCCGGAGGAGATTCGAGTTTTGTCCCATTCTCACGACTACGTTATGTCCTGAGGGGTCCCAAGTCGCTGATTCCTGGCCTCCTAAAAGAACTTTTTATTCCTTTTTCTCGTGCCTCCTTTATGTCCGGTGGAGATTCGAGTTTTGTCCCTTTCTCGCGACTCCTTTAAGTCCAGTGGAGTCACGAGTCGCTGATTCCTGGCCTCCAGGAGTAGCTCTTTATTCCTTTTTCTCGTGTATCCTTTAAGTCCGAAGGAGATTCAAGTTTTGTCGCTATGTCGCGACTCCTGTAAGTTTGGAGGAGTCCCGAGTCGCTGATTCCTGGCCTCCAGGAGTAGCTCTTTATTCCTTTTCTCGTGTCTCCTTTTGGTCTGGAGACGACCCGAGTTTAGTCCCTTTCTCGCGACTCCATTATGTCTGGAGGCGTCCTGAGTTGCTGATTCCTAGCCTCCAGGAATAGTACTTTATTTCCTTTTTCTCATGTCTCCTTTACGTCCGGAGGAGATTCCAATTTTGTCCCTTTCTTGCAAAACCATTTGGTCCAGAGGAGTCCTGAGTCGCTGAATCCTGGCCTCCAGGAACAGCTCATCGTCCCTTTTTCTCGTGTGTCCTTTTGGTCCAGTGGAGATTCGAGTTTGTCCCTTTTTCGCGCCCCCTTTAAGCCTAGAGGAGTCCTGAGTTGCTGATTCCAGGCGTCCAAAAATAGCTCCTTATCCCTTTTCTCATGTCTCCTTTAAGACCGGAGGAAATTTGAGTTTTGTCCTTTACTCGTGACACCTTTAAGTCAGGAGGAGTCCCTAGTCGCTAATTCCTGACCTCCAGGAACAGCACTTTATCCCTTTTCTCGTGTCTCCTTTAAGTCTGGAGGAGATTCGAGTTTAGTCCCATTCTCGTGATTACTTTAAGTCCGATGGAGTCCCGAGTCGCTGATTCCTAGACTCCAATAACAGCTCTTTATGCCTTTTATCGTGTCTCCTTTAAGTCCAGAGGAGATTCGAGTTTTGTCCCTTTCTCGTGACTCCATTAAGTTCAGTGGACTCCCGAGTCGCTTATTCCTGGCCTCTTGGAACAGCTCTTTGTCCATTTTTCTCGTGACTCCTTTAGGTTCGGAGGAGATTCGAGTTTTGTCCCTTTCTTGCAACTCCTTTATGTCCGAAGGAGTCCTGAGTCACAGATTCCTGGCCTCCAGGAATATCTCTTTATTTCCTTTTTCTCGTGTCTCCTATAAGTCCACCGGAGAATCGAGCTTTTGTCCCTTTCTCATGACTCCTTTAAGTCCAGAGGAGTAATGAGTCGCTTATTCCTGGCCACTTGGAACTGCTCTTTGTCCCTTTTTCTCGTATCTCCTTTAAGTCCAGAGGTGATTAGAGTTTTTGTCCCTTTCTCGCAACTCCATTAAGTCCGTAGGAGTCCCGAGTCACTGATTCCCGGCCTCTAGGAACAACCCTTTGTCCATTTCTCTCGTATCTCCTTTAGTTCCAGAGGAGATTCAATTTTTGTCCCTTTAACGCGTCCCCTTTATGTCCGGAGGAGTCCTGAGTCACTGATTCATGGCCTCCTAGAATAGCTTTTTATCCCTTTTTCGCATGTCTCCTTTAAGTCCGAAGGTGATTCGAGTTTTGTCCCTTTCTTGCGATTACTTTAAGTCTAGGGGATTCCCGAGTCACTACTTCCTGGCCTCCAGGAATAGCTCTTTATTCCTTTTTCTCGTGTCTCCTTTAAGTCCAGAGGAGATTCAAGTATTGTCCCTTTCTCGCGATGCCTTTAAGACCGAAGGTGTTCCGAGTCGTTGATTCCTGGCCTCTAGGAATAGCTCCTTATTCCTTTTCTCTTGTCTCCTTTAGGTCCCAGGGAGATCTGACTTTTGTCCCATTCTGGCGACTCCTTAAAGTCTGGAGGAGTCCTGAGTCGCTAATTCCTGACCTCCAGGAATAGCTATTTATTTCCTTTTTCTCGTGCATCCTTTAAGTTGGGAGGAGATTCGAGTTTTGTTCCTTTCTTGCGATACCGTTTGGTCCAGAGGAGTCCTAAGTCGCTGATTCCAGGCCTCCAAGAATAGCAATTCGTTCTTTTTCTCGTCTCTCCTTTTGGTTCAGAGGAGATTCGAGTTTTGTCCCTTTCTCGCGACCCCTTTAAGACTGGAGGAGTCCTGCGTCGCCGATTCTAGGCTTCTGTAAGCAGCTCTTTATCCCTTTTCTCTTGTATCCATCAAGTCCGGAGGAGATTCGAGTTTTGTCCTTTTCTCGTGACTCCTTTATGTCTGGCGGAGTCCCGAGTCACAGATTCTTGGTCTTCAGGAACAGCTCTTTATCCCTTTTCTCGTGTCTCCAATAAGTGTAGAGGAGATTCGAGTTTTGTCCCATTCTCGTGACTCCTTTATGTCCGGAGGAGTCCCGAGTCATTGATTCCTAGCCTCCAAGAATAGCTCTTTATCCCTGTTCTCGTGTCTCCTTTGAGTCCGGAGGAGATTAAAGTTTTGTCCCGTTCTAACGACTCCTTTAAGTCCAGAGGAGTCCCGAGTCACTGATTCATGGCCTCTAGGAACTGCACATTGTCCCATTTTCTCGTGTCTCCTTTAGACCCAGAGGAGATTCGTGTTTTGTCCCTTTCTCGCGACTCCTTTAAGTCTGAGGCATCCTGAGTCACAGATTCTTAGCCCCTAGGAATATCTATTTATTTCTTTTTCTCGTGTCTCCTTTAGGTCCAAAGGAGATTCAAGCTTTTGTCCCTTTTCTCGTGACTCCTTTGAGTCTAGAGGAGTACCGAGTCGCTGATTCCTAGCGTCCAGGAACAGCCCTTCGTCACTTTTTCACGTATCTCCTTTAGGTCCGGTGGAGATTCGAGTTTTGTCTCTTTCTCGCGACTCCTTTAAGTCCAGAGGAGTACCGAGTCGCTGATTCCTGGCCTCCAGGAATAGCTGTTTGTCCCTTTTTCTCTTGTCTCCATTGGGTCTTGAGGAGATTCGAGTTCTGTCCCTTTCTTGCGACTCCTTTCTATCTAGAGGAGTCCTGAGTCAAAGATTCCTGGCCTCCAGGAATAGCTCTTTATTTCCATTTTCTCGTGTCCCCTTTAGGTCCACTGGAGATTCAAGCTTTTGTCCCTTTCTCGTGACTCCTTTTAGTCCAGAGGAGTACCGAGTCGCTGATTATTGGCCTCCAAGAACAGCACTTCGTCCCATTTTCTCGTATCTCCTTTAGCTTCGGAGGAGATTCGAGTTTTTTCCCTTTCTCGCGACTCCTTTAAGTCTAGAGGAGTGCCGAGTCGCTGAGTCCTGGCCTCCCTGTAACCAAGCCGTCCGGGATGGCCACAAATAAATATACTATTATGTGCCAAAGTTGGCAAAGCCATGGCAAAAATAAAATGATGCAAAATGCAGGAGTCGCCACCTAGTCTATTAAAATGGAAGAGGAGGAAAACCATAAAACATGAAAATCATGCAAAACAAATAAAAAAAGGGGCTGCGTAAACCAGAAATGCGGGTAAGGATCCCTGTTACGTACGAGGAAGGTGTTAGGCACCCTCGTACGCCCGATAAATC
>JAMKQA010011231.1:0-29118 GCA_024699735.1 Posidonia australis
AGGCATGAACATGGCATGTGCTGGTGTAGTGCTCACAAGTAGGTGAATAAAAGCAAGTATCAACAAACAAAGCATGAATTAAGTCATGTGCATGTGCAGTGGCATAGCAACAGTGTAAAAAGACTCAAGAAAAGCATGTTCAGTCAAATATGTACAAGCAAACACAACATGAAAACAAACACAATGTATATGGACCAAAGGCAAGTAATGAAAGCTAGAATCTAGTTACCACTAGCGAAGTCGTCAGTTCCTGTGACCATGCCAGTGGAACCCTACACGGCTCTCCCCTACCGGGTGTGGAAATACACGAGGAGACCCGATATGGTCACAGCGAAGATGGTGAATCCGGACAAGAAGACTAGATTCGGATACACCAAAGAAAGATGAGAAAGGATATGGAAAGAAGTCGCCACCTAGTCTTTTAATGGAAAGACGAGAAAAATCAAACACACAAGAAAACCAAGAAGCAAATGGGATGCAGAAAACATGTGTGCTCTGTGCCTAATGGATAAAATGCACAAATGAATGCGGGCCAGAGAAACGTTAAGGATTCTGGTTACGCATGGGGAATGGGTTAGGCACCCCCATACACCCGAGAAAACTTGGTCTTTCTAGGTTTCCTACTTGTCAATGGTCTATTAAATGTGTGCTTGCCTAATCTGAATGCTCATGCTAATGATGACTAAAACATGCCAAATCAAAGAGAAGAAATGAAATAAAGGGAAAAAGTTAATACGAGGGACAAATGTAGGCATTGAGAATGCCACTTTACTGTATGCCCTTGGGCGATAAGGAAAATCTTGAAAATCAAGAAATTCTCGGAAAGCATCTCGTAAATCAGCGAAAATTGGGATAAATCCGAGAAAATAAAAAGAAAAGGAAATAATCCTCAATTCGGGACCATGTCGGCTTTGTTAAGCCTTTCACTGTACACCCTCAGGTGATGAAAGCCAAATCAAATTTAAAGATGCGAAAATTGAAATAATTTGGTAGACAGCGAGAAAACCAAGCTCAAAAAGAGTTGGAAAAGTGCGCAAAGTAAAGAAGAAAAGGCAAGAAAAATGCATGAAAAAGTGTGACAAAATGTGCAAAATGCATGTGTGAGTATAAAATTACGAATTCCAGGGGTCTTTATGCAAAAAATCCTAATTCTGAATAAAAACTGAAATTCTGAAGCCCAAATCATCAAAAATACATAGGAAATCACATTCTACACAATTATGAAGAAATTTGGGGTCAAATGTGCAAACATGTGCATTTCTAGCCAAATTGGTGTTTCTTAAGGGTTAAAATGCAATTATGCCACTAAAACATGCATTTAATGAAATTCAGTGAAAATTTAGGGTAAAAATGCAAGAAAAAGGATTTAGGAAAGTTCAGGGGCAATTCAGTAAATTTACCCTAGAAAACAGGCATTCAGTGTGAAATCTGTAAAGTACATGGGCTAAAATGCAATTTACCCATAGATTTAATGCATTCAGAAGGGTTTCAGTAAAGTTCAGGGGCTAGGATGCAATTTAACCAGAGAGATGCATTCAGAAAGGTTTCAAAAACGTTCAGGGTCACAAATGCAAAGACTTTGGATTAATATGCATAAAAAGATACTCTAGGGTTTTTGTTAAACTTTTAAACCAGGAAAACATTATTTTGAATGTTTAAGGAGCATAATGCAATAATTTCAGTTAAAACTTTATTCAAACGATTTAAGAAAAATGATTAAGGACCTAACTGTACGAAAAGGATCTATTTGCAATAAAGAAAAGGACCTAATTGTAACATATCAGAAATTTCAGAAGTTTATTAAAATAAAAAAAGTTTTTTAATTTTTTCAAAGAAAATGACAACGGCGGCCATCGGCGACAGAGCTCTGCCGTCGACTACCGCCGGAGAGGCAATCAGAGGCTTTTCTATGGTCTGATATGAGATCAACCCCATAGGAAGCAAGAAGAAGAAGAGGGGAGAAGATCCAACGGCTTGGATCGAGGTTCCAATGGTGAGAGTGGGCCCCCAATCTACCTCGTAGTCGAGGCACTCTGGCGACGGTGTCGGGGAAGAAGGGAGACTACTGGAGCTACGGCGTGGTGATCCGGAGGTCACGGAGGCTTCGGGGCATTGAGTGGAGCCTTCTTCTTCTTCCAGAAGGGAGTATGGTGGATGATGATGTGAGCGGAGCTTTGCCTGCCATCGACGTCTTTTTGTCTGGTGAGCGAGGTCGCAGGAGTGTTCAAGAGGTCGTGACGTGGATCTGAAGGCTCCAGAGTATTGGGGGCATGCCATGGAAGCTTTCTGGAGACTCGGAGCGGCACAGAATGGTTGGAGGCGTGCATTCTTGTTCTCGCTCCGATCATCTTTTCCGACGACGGTGGAACGTCGTGATTCCGGCAATCCTCTGGTGGAGACCTCCGTGGCGATCAGAATGGGAATTGGAGGGGCGAAAAAGCAAGAGGTAGGCTAGGAGAGGTAGACCTAGGGTTCTAGGACCAAGGACAAGGCCTGGACCAGCACCTCCACCTATATCGCCGAAAAACGGCGACGGCGAGGTCCGGGGAACGATTCCGACCAAAGGAGGCCTCTGGCTTGATAGGAAACGATCCAGAAAAACCAAGGAAGCTCTAGGAAACTGAATTCGTAGCTAAATGAGATTTGAGGAGGGTGTACCTGGCCTGACAATGCGCGTCTCCTCTGCAGCTCACCGGAAGTGGCTTGAATTCTCCACTTCTCGCCTCTATGAGCCCCTCTCTCTTTCTAGAATTCTCCCTCGCTCTGGAATTCTCTATTTTTCTCTCTCGAAAAAAGACCTCCTCACCTCCGCCTCTGCTGCTCCTTTTATAGGTGAAGCTTCAACGGTTGTAACAACCTGTAACAAACTCAACAAAATCCTAACAACTAACCAACTCTGTAATAAACTAAGATGCCTCCTAACAGACTAACCACTTGTAACAACCTTGTTGTCCCCCGCGCACCCCACTGACTACCCAAGCACCGACAATGATCAACGGTTGTGATGAGGGAACTGGCCAGGTGCATATGTCCAGTGTGGCTGCAAGGTGCGCCTGTCTGGTGCGCCAGATATGTGCGCTAGTGAAGTGCACCTGAGAGGTGCGCCTGAGAGGTGCGCCTGCATGACCCTGGATCACGGCTCAGACCATTTACTGTTGGGTTTGTCTCTGGGACTAAATCAGGGTTTGAATTCATTTGTAATTAAAAGCCCAGCTACCACAATTCCAGCTTGTAGACCTGCAAAACTGCAGTGTCTACAGCAAGGGCATAAAAGAATAGAGAAGACGGAAGGCGAAGACAGAAGTTAGCCCAAGAGTGAGAGGCGTGCGTTGTAGCTCTACCCTTACCATACCTTGGGGAGGAGTCGGAGTATGCGCTTAGTAAAATCACACCTTTGAGGGACTGACCCACCCTCTTACAATAAAGGCCTCCTGAATAGATCGAACGCTTATTACCTCCATGACAAGGTTAGAGTGGAACCGCACGTCTTTGAGGGAGTAAAAGAAAAGACAATGATGTTGAAAAGAAAAAAGCAGGTGCAGGACATTAAAGAGTTTGGCATGGAGCCTGGTCCATTATGCTACCTTACAATGAGTTTGAGTGCCACCACTACCCAGTGAGAGCCACCATATGACTTGCGAGTCTCTTTAGTTGCAACTGAGTCTAAGGTGTCATCTTCCACTAACAGGCATACAGCTTTCCAGCCTAACTGAGGGCAAACAAACAACTGAACTAAACATGCAAACGATCTAAATAATGAACTCATTGAATAAGCAAAGTATTGAAAACAAGAAACAAGCAGCTAAAATCACAAGGCATGCATTTCTCTATCAAACAACAGGACATTCTTAAATAACTAAATTGCTCACAATAGTAGAGTCCACAGTAATAATAATCATCATAGCTTTACCTGGATCAATCTTTTTGTTTGCATATAGACTTGTTCAACAGGATTTTTGCCGAGTGCTTGTAGCTAGGATATTTCAGCTCCTTAGAAGCCAAAGTGCATATACAGTGAGGACACCAATTAGCATGCGAACTACATAGACCTGCAGAATCAGCAGTGTGGTAGCAATTCCTCCGCAATAGTTAAAGTGTGGTAAACACTATTTGGGGAACGTTGGAGGGTAACAAAGCCAAGTACATGTTTGCAGCCAGAAGACAGTGGCATAATGAGTAACAGAGTAAAGAAGAGCCAGCCTAAGATAGACTATGGTGTATCGCATCACTTCCGGCCATTGGAGTATAGCTTAGGACAATGGATAAATATACATGCCTTCAGTTAGTGAAATAATGTGTCCCTGACCTCAACAAATGTCAGCCACGACCACTTTAGTGATTCAAAGTACTCCTACAGTCACAGTCAAATCCTCAAGTCTTTACATCCTCAGGAGGTGCCCAACACGTCCTAGGGTAGATTGGCTCAATGCCAGAGGCATCCTTTTTTGCCTTAGTGTCTCTTGATCTAACCTCTGAGCATCATACACCTTTTATGCTAGATGCATGTCAGCTACTTTCTAGCTGGGCTCACACACGCCGTTGCTTCGTTCATCAAGGGCAAGACAGTTGTTCTCTGATCAGAGCCTACAAGGCAAATGACTAGCGGAGACAACAGCATAGCTCGTACTCTACACAACAATCTAGAATTTGGCCAAAACAATCAGGAGAATATCCTAAAGTGGCACGGCCAAATACAGAGCTGTCAGAGCACCACGGATGAGCAGAACACATCCTAAACATACCAGCCAGAGGCAAGTTACAACCTCGATCAATGGCCCCTATCAAGTTGCCACGATTCCTTTTCTCTTCCAAGTAAAATATGGGAAAGCAGTTGGGTGCACATACTTCCAGTCACTTGATGAATGGATCACTTGCTTCGACTAGTGATGGTCTGAAGTACTCCAGTGGCTCGCGGAACATCTGTAGTTACAGCCTGGCTTCCAAGACCCCATACCCTCAAGTGATGTCCAGCCAGTCCAATACTAGGGACATGTCAGCTGCTCTTTGGTCAAAAGTCACATACAAAACACCAGCTACAGCATAATTGAACCAGAGTCTTTGACCAAGGGCATGTCAGCTGTTCTTTGGTCAAAAGGCACAGAAAAAGCACAAGCTACAATGTAACTGAGCCAGAGCCTTCGACCAGGGGCATGTCAGCTACTCTTTGATCGAAAGTCATGTTTCAGGCACCAAACCGAACATCCACTTACTATGTAACGGAGCCAAAGCCTTCGACCACGGGCATATAAGTTGCTCTGTGAAAGAAGGACTGTTTTGAGAATGCTTGGTGCAAATTATCGTCCAAATGGTGGTCGGTGCACTTTCTTATGGAGAAGTGACATTCATCAAATAGTGGCTCCTACAAGATCACAACTGTGTCAGGGCACTACACTGCTTCAACTAACATTCCCCACAGCGACGACGATCTAGGGTGCACTAGTACTTGAATAAGATTCCATTGGCAAATCCTTTTGGCTAAATAGAAGGTCAAGCCCTCTTGCCTTTGAATTTTGATCCTGAGGATGGATTCAAGGCACCCCCCGTGCATTTGAATTCCAATCCTAACTGACAGATTCAAGGTCTCCCTTTTTCATCTTGTCTAGACTACCTACCCAGAGTCTAGGTGTTCCCATCCATGGTTCACTCCATTCGGACGAAACCTGGTGTCTCTTTCCCATCCAAGGTTCGATCCATTCGGACGATTCCTGGTGCCACTCTCTTCACCCTTGATTTTTCCCATCCATGGTTCGGTCCATTCGAATGAATCCTAGTGTCTGTTTCCCATCCAAGGTTCGCTCCATTCGGATGAATCCCAGTGCCACTCTTTTCACCCTTGAATTTTCCCATCCAAGGTTCGCACTATTCGGACGAATCCTAGTGCCACCCCTTTCACCCATGAATTTTCCCATCCAAGGTTCGGTCTATTCGGATGAATCCTAGTGCCTCTTTCCCTTCCAAGGTTCAGTCCATTCAGACGAATCCTGGTGCCACCCCTTTCACCTTTGAATATTCCCATCCATGGTTCGCTCTATTCGGACGAATCCTAGTGCCACCCCTTTCACCTTAGAATTTTCGCATCCAAGGTTCACTCTATTCAGATGAATCCTGGTGCCACCCTTTTCGCTCTATTCAGACGAATCCTGGTTCACTCACGGTGGTTTCGAGCCACTACCTATTCAACGACAACAACTCGGTTCACTCTTGACAGTTCCTAGCCACTACCTTTACACTGATAGTGACTCGGTTCACTATCGACGGTTCTAAGCCGCTGCCTGTACAATGGCAGTGACTTGGTTCACTCTCGATGGTTCTAAGCCATTGCTAGTACGCTGGCTCAGTTGACTCTCAATGATTCCAAGCCACTACCTGTACACCATCAGTGACTTGGTGGTTCCGAGCTGTTGCCTGTACTCCGGCAACTACTCTATTCTCTCACGGCAATTCTGACTCGTTACGTGTACATCAGTGGTGACTCGATTCACACTCGGCTATTCTAAGCGACTACCTGTACACCGACAGCAACTCGGTTCACTCTCGGTGGTTTCAAGCCACTGCCTGTACACCAGCAGCGACATGGTTCACTCTTGACGATTTTGAGCCACTACCTGTTCAGCAACAGCAACTCAATTCACTCTTGGCAGTTTCGAGCCACTTCTTGTACATCGGTAGTGACTCGATTCACTCTCGGCTATTCTATGCGACTACCTGTACACCGGCAGCGACTCGGTTCACTCTCGGTGGTTCCAAGCCACTTCCTGTACACCAGTAGCGACATGGTTCACTCTCGATGGTTTCGAGCCACTACCTGTTCAGCGACAGCAACTCAGTTCACTCTTGGCAGTTTCGAGCTACTTCTTGTACATCGGTAGCGACTCGTTCACTCCCAGTGGATTAGAGCTGCGGCCTATACAACGGCAGCGACTCGGTTCACTCTCAATGGTTCAAAGTCGCTGCTTGTACACTGGCAGCGACTCGGTTCTCTCTCGGCGGTTCTTGGCTACTGCTTGTACACCGACAATGACTCGGTTCACTATCGATGGTTCTAAGCTGTTGCATGTACAACGGCAGTGACTTGGTTCACTCTCGGTGGTTTCAAGCCACTACCAATACATTGGCTCGGTTCACTCTTAGTGATTTCGAGTCACTACCTGTACACCATCAGCAACTCGGTTCACTCTCGATGGTTCCAAGTCGTTGCCTGTACTCCGACTACTACTCAGTTCTCTCAAGGCAGTTCGAACTCGTTGTCTGTACATCGATGGTGACTCGATTCACTCTCGGCGGTTCTAAGCGACTACCTGTACATCGGTAGTCACTCAATCCACTCTTTGCGGTACTGAGCCGCTGCTTGTACACCTGCAACGACTCAGTTCACTCTCGACGGTTCCGTGTCGCTACCTGTTCACCGGCAGCGACTTGATTCACTCACAGTGATTCCGAGCCACTGCTTGTACACCATTAGTGATTCAGTTAACTTACGGTGGTTTTGAGCCACAACCTGTATACCATTAGTGACTTGGCTCACTCTCGAAATTTCCGAGCCACTACCTATACTCCAGTAGCGACTTCGTTTACACTCGATGGTTCCTAGCTAGTGCTTGTACACCGGTAGTGACTTTGTTCACTCTCGATGGTTCCGAGCCACTACCTGTACACAAACAGCGACTTGGTTCACTCTCGACGGTTCCGAGCCGCTACCTGTACACTGATTGCGACTCAGTTCACTTTTGGCGAATCCAAGCCACTACATGTACAACGGCAGCGACTCGATTCACTCTCGACGATTCTGAGCTGCTGCCAGGGCACCGCAATGATTCAGTTCACTCTCGATGGTTCAGAGCTATTGTCTGTACACCGACAGCGACTTGGTTCATTCTCGACGGTTCTAAGCCATTGCTTGTACTTTGGCAGCGACTCGGTTCACTCTAGAAAGTTCTGAGCCACTGCTTGTACACAAGCAAAGACTCGGATATTTCTCGGTTGTTCCGAGCGTTGCCTGTACACCAGCAGCAACGCAGTTCACTCTCGACAGTTCCGAGCCATTACTTATACACCATCGGCGACTCGGTTCACTCTCAGCGGTTTCGAGCCATTACCATTACAATGACAGTGACTTGGTTCACTCTCAACAGTTCCGAGCCACTGCCTGTACACTAGCAGCAACTCATTCACTCTCAGCGGTTCCGAGTCGCTGCCTATACTCCGACAGCGACACGGATCACCCTCAACAATTCCGAGCCAATGCCTATACACCAATAACAACACGTTTCACTCTCAATGGTTTCGAGCCGCTACTTGTACACCGGGAGTGACTTGGTTCATTCCTGGCGGTTCCGAGCCACGGCCTATACTCCGACAGCGACTCGGTTCACTCCCAGTTGTTTCGAGCCACTGCCTATAACCCAGAAGCGACTCGGTTCTCTCTCGACGGTTCAAAGCCACTGCCTGTACACAGGTAGTGACTGGGTTCAATCTGGACGGTTCCGAGTCATTGCCTGTACATCAGCAGCGACTCGATTCACTCTCGACGGTTCCGAGCCACTGCTTGTACACCAACAACAACATGGTTCACTCTCGACGGCTCTAAGCCACAACCAGTACATTGGCAGCGACTCAGTTCACTCATGGTGGTTCCAAGCTGCTACATGTACATCGTCAGTGACTCGATTCATTCCCGACGGTTCCGAGCCACTACCTGAACACCGGCAATGACTCGGTTCACTCTTGGTACTTTCAAGCCACAACTAGTACACCATCAGCGACTCGATTCACTCTCGGTGGTTCTAAGCCACTGCTTGTACTCCGAAAGCATAGACAGTCCCATATGCTCACAATTGGACAAAACCAAAACAAAACCATAAAACCCTAACAAGACACTAAAAAAACCCTAAAAATCCTAAAAACCTTAGAAAAACCCTAAAAACCCAAACAAAACCATATAACCCTAAATAAACCATAAAAACTAAAAAAATCCATAAAAACCATAACAAACCCTAAAAAATCATAAGAACCCTAAAAACACAAGAAAAACCCTAAAAACTAAACAAAACCATAAAACCCTAAATAAACCCTAAAACCGAGGTTAAACCCTAATCCAAACATTAAACCCTAGGTTAAGACCTAAACAAAATTTAAAACCCTAAAACCTAGGTTAAACCCTAATCCAAACCTTAAACCATAGGTTAAGACCTAAACCAAATTCAAAACCCTAATCCAAACCCTAAAACCTAGGTGAAACTCTAAGTCAAACCTTAAACCATAAGTCAAACCCCAAACCCTAAAGCCAAACCAAAACAACCTAACTAACTTCCATTGCATCATAACTAATCTAACAAACTCATGTAACAACCAAAACAACTCTAGCTTCTTCCCACTTTACTCCAACCACCTTAACCACTTCCCAATTCACTTAACCACCTTAACAACCTCCTACTCTAACCATAACAACCAACCAAGCCACTTGGAAGCCTATAAATAGCCCCATTTACAAGTGTGATGGGTTGGAAAAAAAATTTGAGAGGACAGCTCCCCAAGCCTTTTCCTCCCAACTAGAGCAACCAGAGTGCTCTAGGAAGAGAGATGAAGCTCGTGGAGGAGAGAAATCAGAGTTTCCAGCCATCTCCGACGAGCTCTAGTGGCCTCCGGCAAGCTTCGATGGCCAACTCTAATGCCAGATTAGGTACGCCCTCCACACACCTCCATTTCCTTCCAGAATACTCTCCTAGGTCTCCCTCTACCTCCCCTGATCGATTCCAACAGAGCTAGCAGTCTCCTTTAGTCAGAATCGAGTTTCTAGGCCTCGCTGGCGTGGTTTTCCGACAACCTAGGTGGAGTGTGAGTCCAAGGCGTGATCCTTGCCCCATGGTGCTCGAACCTCCTTCCTGGACCTCCCTCTTGCTTCTCCAATCCCTATTGCTCCATTTTGCTGCCTCCTTGAGCCTCTAGTAAAAGATTGTCGGAATTGTGATATCTCGTCGTTGCTAGAGAAGATAGTGAATAGTGCTTCGCGACCATGCGCCTCCAGCTCCGTCACGCCTCTTCAAGCCACCGAAAACATTCCACGACACTCCCCCAACACTCCGAAGCCATCGAAGGCAAGCCTCGTGCACTTGATCACCACCACAGTCGAGCTTGCTGGAGTTGGATCACGTCGACGGTGAGCAAGGTCCGAGTATGGAAGGAGTGTCCCATTCTTGCTTCTGGAAGAGGGGAAATGTTCCTCACTGCACCGCCAAGCCTCCAGCAGCCTAAGGTCGCCATGCCAGCGCTTCCAGCACCTCCTTCTTCTCTGGTGCCGTCACTGGAGCAGTCACGACGTTGGGGAGACGAGTAGCCCATTCCAGCCACTAGCCCTCAGATCTAGACCACTAGATCCGCTTCTTATCCTTTCCTCTTGCTCATCGTGTTTTCGAATGCAAGATTAGGCCATGGGATAGCCTGTGATTGCACCCCAGTCGTCGTCGTCGGTGGGATATGATCGTCGACGACCGTCGGTCCTGTTCAAAATAAAAAAAATAAGTTTTCTTTGAATAAACTTATGTCCTTTTCTTTTCATTTAGGTCCTTATTTTCTTTCAAATAAGTCCATTTTCTTACTTTTAGGTCCCTACATATTTTTTTAAATCATTTAAATAAGATTTGTCTTGAAATATTGCATAGGAAACCCTTTAAATTCTTGAAAATGTCTACCAGGCTTAAAAGTTAGACAAAAACGCCTTGATTTGCTTTTCATACATTTAAGTTCAACCTTTTTGCATAATAAAATCCTAAGCTTTACTGAAATTCTTCTAAATGCTTATTTCTTTATCAAAATTGCAAGTTAAACATTGAGAATTCAAATATTTGCTCAAATGTGACTTAAATTGCATTTTAGCCCCTGAATTTTACTGATTTCACAATGAATGCATGTTTTCTAGGGAAAAATTACAGAATTGTTGTTGAATTTCAAATTTCCAAACTTAATCTCTTTTTCTTGCGCTTTTGACTCTAAATTTCTACAAAATTGCATTAAGTACATGTTTTAATGGAAACACTGCATTTTGACCCGAGGAATCTTTAATTTGGCCAAAAATGCATATATTCGCAAATTTGACCCTAGATTTCATCAAAATTACATAAAAAGTGTTTTCCTATGTATTTTTGATGATTTAGCTTCCGAATTTTAGTTTTCACACAGAATTTTGGAGTATTGCACAAAAGGCCTTTGAATTTACATTTTTTACACTTACTTGCATTTTGCACTTTCTGTTGCACTTTTTCATGCATATTTTCTTGTGCCTTCTTCCTTGCATTGTGCATGCATTTCTAACTCATTTCAAGCTTGGTTTTCCCATCGTTTCCTAGATTTCTTCTGACTTTTGCGATTCTGATTTGATTTGACTTTCCATCGCCCGAGGGCATACAATAACAGGCTTATCAATGCTGACATTATCCCGAATGAGGATTATTTTTCCCAATTTGATTTTCTGAGATTTCTTCGAGTTTTTGTTGATTTGCATGATGCTTTCCGAGAGTTTCTCGATTTTCACGATTTTCCTCATCACCCACGAGCGTACAGTAAAGCGGCATTCTCAATGCCTACATTTGTCCCTCGGATTATCTTTTTTCCTTTTATTCATTTCTTCTCTTTGATTTGGCATGTTTTCGCAGTCACTTTAAGCATGTGCATTCGGAATAAGCAAGGATACACCCTATAGACCATTTAGCAAATAGGAAACCAAGAAATACCAAGTTCTTCAGCCGTATGGGGGTGCCTAATCCCTTCCCCATGCACAACAAGAATCCTTACCCGTTCTCTGGCCCGTATTGATTTGTGCACTACATCCATTAGGCATGGAGCATACATGTTTTCTTCATCTTGTTTTCTTCTTGGTTTTCTTTCGTGTTTGGTTTTCCTCGTCTTTCCGTTAAAAGACTAAGTGGTAACTGCTTTCCTTATCCTTTCTTATCTTTCCTTGGTGTTTCCAAGTCTAGTCTTCTTCTCTAGATTCACCATCTTCGGCGTGACTATATCAGGACTCCTCGTGTGCTTCCTCGCCTTGTTATAAGAGCCATGCAGGGTTCCATCGACATGGTCACAGGAATTGGTGACTCCACTGGGGATAACCAAATTCTAGCTTTCGTTTTGGTTTTCTTACTTTTCTTTTGATCAATATACTTTGTGCTTGTTTGCCTGTTCTGATTGCTTATACATATTTGACTGAGCATGCCTTTTTCCACTATTGCTATGCCACCGCACATGCACATGACCTAATTCATGCTTTTTGTTGAGATACTTGCTTTTATTCACTTACTTGTGAGCATTACACTATCACTTGTCATATTCATGCCTTTTGCCTCATTGAGTGACTGTTTAGATGCCATGATAGTGTGTTATCCCCTTTCTGTAATTGCCATGATTAGGAGAGTAGAGACATGTTTGCTTCCCTATCTGATTAAAATAAAACACACAAACTCAGATAAACAAATAATAAGCCATAACTAGAGACAAATGCTCACAATTCCCTATGGTTTAATAAAACGCAAGTAAAAGACACAAAAGCATATTGCATCAATGATTATTTTAGAAAGCATGCATCTTCTCCTCTGAGTCCACCCATAGTTCACGAAGGACAATTCTGGTAGCCCGTTCTATAGCTTTGGCTTAGGACGTGTTGCTAGTTTGTCCCCCCTTGTTTGGGGTCGTTTCGGTGCTAATTGAGGTTACAGCTCAATGCTACTGCAAGAGACGAGGCCACCAACGCACCACCCGTTCACTTCCTACGCTTTGGCTATGATTTCGAACGGGAACCTACTTTTCTAGCCAGACTCAAAAGCTAAAACCCATGAGTGCGTCCTGTTTGGTCAACCCCGTATGGGACATGGATGGTGAGAAAGTGCACTTTAGGACATTCCTCTGCATTGTGTGTCATTGCATGCCACTTTAATAACTCGCATTTGTCTTTGTGTCGTTGTTCAGGTACTGATACCTGCTTCTCTTACCTGTTTTCTCAGGTAGCTTGTTGTGAGGTGCTCAGCTAGGAGCTCGGGTGTCTCTGTTGTGGGCGACCTCCCGTGGTTGTTTTCTCTTGCCTTTTCCGAGCTATTGGTCACTTTTGACTATAGTTCGTCTTAGAGCTCGTGCATTTGCCTTTTCCGCAACTCCTTTATTTCACTTGCGGTTAGCCATGGCCCCGCAGACCCACAAGCCTCTAGTTATTGTTCTAAAGGGGGTCCCGCACTCATATCCTCCTTCTCTCACTTTGACTGCTTCTTCTTCCCTCTGTGCATCCTGATTTGGGAATCATGGAGGATCCTTATCCCCTTTTCCGGGATAGTGGCAAACACAAGCCGGTTTAAGGCTCATCACTGATTCGACTGCGGTGATTACCATGCGCGTCCCAGAAGTTTTGCCAGCTGCACACTATCTCTTGGGCCGTCTAGTTTCAGGAGATCAATCAACTGTTGTTTCATCTACTTTGGAGGACATTTCTGTTTCGCTCTTGCCTTCTGACCAATCTTTGGATGGGTCTTTGGCCACTCAAGCACAGTACTTGAGAACTTTGGCCCGTGGATTTGAGCACATGGCACTTTCTCTTGATCCTATTGAGAAACCTCCTCTTTCGACCTCTAAGGTTTTAATGCAAACCACTATAGCATTGTAGGCTCACCCCACTACAATATCGCCCATACCATCGCCTCAGCATCACACCACTTCGACGATGGAGGTGTTATCTCTACCTCCTGCACCACAACTGCATTGGTCACGGCACACATCACAGTCACTTAGGAATCAACCCATTAGTTGTGCGAGAGTACAACATTTCTCGAGTCCGTCACTCGAAGCTGTACCGGTGCCACAGCTGTTGCTCTCGCGCTTAACACCATACACAACACTGCATACTTAGAACCCATCTTAGTATTAGGAGTAGGTCCCAACACGTAGGTCATCATTGAACACTAGGTGCACACCTCCCATGGTCAAGCCAGTGCATCTCGTTGCATTGGCTCAACAAGGACAACAACCTAAGAAGAAGCGCTAAAAGTGACCATACTCCACTAGGTGAGCCGTTGAGTGCTATTTTTCCTCAGGTTGTGTCACTTCTAAGACTCCCAGATCTGTGTCCCCCACCAACTCCACTCCCTCTGTGGTACGACGCAAGCGCATACTGTGATTATCATTAAGCCTTGGGGCATTCGATTGATAAATGCTACACTCTACGGGATGTCGTTCAAACTTTGATTGACAGTGGGTCCTTTATTGTTGGCACAATACCCACATCCATGTCTCCACCCTCACAAGCATCTAGGTCAGCACGCATTACACATTCACACACCACCGTTGAACTGACATTTTGTGTTGTGTCAGTTCAACAAGGGCAGCAACAATGGCAAAGGCGGCCTCGCCATAAGGAAAGAGACTTCACCCCACTCAGGGATTCGTTCAGCGACATCTTTCCCAAAGTTGCACCATTCCTACAGTTACCGAAGGTTCATCCACCACCGGACCCGCTTCCTAGGTTGTATAAGACTAACTTGTTCTGACAATTCCATCACATTCGTGGACATTCGACAATCAAGTGTTTTACTCTCTAAAATACTGTCCAAGATTTGATTGACAATGGGAACATTGTCGTCAACACACAGGAGGCAGCACAAACATACACCTGCACACACACCCGCACACACACGTGCACACCCTAGAATAGTCGACCTTACCGTGTCTGAGCCTGCAAGCTCCAAGGATAATGGAACCTTAGGGGTTTTCCTCTTTCTCCCAGTTTTTTTCCTGGGGAATCCATCGGGCCTCTTTTTTCCTAGCTTGTCCTCTCTCTGCTTCTGTCTAGCAGCACATGTGTATGTCGCTCTTGTTCTAGTTCCTCTTTTGCCTAGTATGTCCTCTTGTCTTTTCTCAATTCTGTCTGACACACTCATATGTGCCACTCTTGTTCTTGTTCCTCTGCGAGGGGTCCAACCTAAAGTTTGCTAGTTAGCCATACACCGATCTGACCCAGCACGTGCAAATACCCTGGATCAAGTAGGGGACAGCTGTCACAGCAGATGTCTACTCCATCAAAGATACAGTCTTATTGTCATCTGCAGATTCAGCATTCACAGTGACAGTCTCAGTTCCAATAATGGTTTTGACGACTTCAGTTACACCTACCTTGATTCTGATTTCTAGTTGCACTACTAGGAGTTACTTTGAACCCCAATGGCATCGACAAAACTGCAACAACAAGGACTGGAGTTGTATCCTTTTCCTTTGTTCCTGTTGTTTTTCTTTCTGCATCACCATATACCAAAACACAAAAAAATAGAAAAAGCACAAAATGTAAAAAAAAGCATAAAAGTAGGAATAACACAAAATAGAAAAAAACATCGAGAACAATTAAATAGGGTAGTTTACTTGTCAATAACATTCTGCCTGATGATGAAAAATTGGAAAAGCTCGCCAATGTCTGAATGGATTATCCCTCCTCAGTTGTCACTATTTAGACAACCAAGTTAGCAAGGGAGCCACTGAACGTCAAAGTCGGGCGAAATGCCCAACTCTGTAAGGTTCCTGCACCTCTAAGAGGGAGATAAAATGTTAGGGGTGACTGAGAGTGTGAGCCAGAAAAGAAAACATACGTTCGCAAGGGCATAAAAGAATAGAGAAGACAGAAGATGAAGATAGAAGTCCGCCCAAGAGTGAGAGGCGTGCGTTGTAGCTCTACCCTAACCGTACCTTGGAGAGGAGTTGGAGTATGTGCTTAGTAAAAACACACCATTTAGGGACTAACCGACCCTCTTGCAATAACGGCCTCCTGAATAGATCAGGCACTTATTACCTTCAAGACAAGGTTGGAGAGAAATCGCACGTCTATGTGGGAGTGAAAGAAAAGACAATGATATCGAAAACAAAAAGTAGGTGCAGGACCTTAAAGAGTTTTGCATGGAGCAAGGTCCATTACGCTACCTTACAATGAGTTCGAGTGCCACCATTACCCAGCGAGAGCCACCTAATGACTTGTGAGTCTCTGTAGTGGCAACTGAGTCGATGGAGTCATCCTCATCTAACAGGCATACAGCTTTCCAGCCTAACTATGGGCAAACATACGGCTGAACTAAACAAGCAAACGATCTAGATAATGAACTCATTGAACGAGCGAAGCACTGAATGTAGAAAACAAGAAACTTAATCATCAAGACATGCATTTCTTGATCAAACAAAAAAGTCATTATTAAATAACTAAATTGTTCACAATAGTAGAGTCCACCACAATAATAATAACCATCACAACCTTGCTTGGATGAATCTTTTTGCTTGCATATGGATTTCTTCAACAGGACTTTTCCCAAGTGCTTTTAGCCAAGGACATTTTAGTTGCTCAGTGGTCAAAGTGCATATACAGTGAGGACACTAGCTAATGCACAAACTACATGGACCTATAGAATCAGTAGAATGACAACAGTTCCTCTGCAATAGTTCAGGTGTGGTAAACATTATTTAGGGAATGCCTGAGGTCAATGCAGCCAAGTGCATGTTTGTAGCTAAAGCACAGTGACACAATGAGTAGCAAAACAGAGAATAGCCAGCTTAAGACAGGCTACGGTGTATCACATTACTTCCTACCATCAAAGAATAGCTCAGGACAGTGGATGAATATACATGCCTCCAGTCAGTGAACAAATGTGTCTTTAGCCTCAACCAAAATCAGTCGTGGCCACTTCAGTGATTCAAAGTACGCCCGCAGTCACAGTCAAATCCTCAAGTCTTTACATCCTCGAGTGGTGCCCAACACTTCCCAAGGTAGCCTGACTCGATGCCAAAGGCATCCATTTTGCCTTGGTATCTCCTGATCTAGCTTCTGTTTCAATTGAGCATCATTCACCTGTATGCTAGGGCATGTCAACTGTTTTCTAGCTGGGCTCACACAATCTGTTACTTGGTTCATCAAGGGCAAGACGGTTGTTCTCTGATCAGCACCAACATGTCAAATGATTAGCGGAGACAACAACATGGCTGTGGACTCTACACAATAATCCAGAATTTGGCAAATACAATCAGGATAATATCCTAAAGTAGCACGACCAAATACAGAGCTATCAGAACACCACGGTTGAGCAAAACACATCCTAAACATACCAGCCAGAAGCAAGTTACAATCTTGATCAAAGGCCTTTATCAAGTTGCCATAATTCCTTCTGTCTTCCAAGTACAATATAGGAAAGCAGTTGGGTGTACATACTTCCACTCACTTGATGAATGTATCACTTGCTTCGACTGGTGATGGTCTCAAGTACTCCAATGGTTCAAGGAACATCAGTAGTTACAGTCTAGCTTCCAAGACTCCATACCCTCAAGTGATGTCCAACCAGTCCAACACCAAGGGCATGTTAGCTGCTCTTTGGTCAAAAGTCACATATCATGTGCTTGACAAAACACCAGCTACGGTGTAATTGAACCTAAATCTTCGACCAGGGGCATGTCAGCTGCACTTTGGTCGAAGGTCACGTATCAGGCGCCTAACAAAACATCAAGTTACTATGTAACTGAACCAATGTCTTCGACCAAGGGCGTGTGAGCTACTTTGTGGAAAGAATGATTGTTTTGAGAATGTTGGGTGTGGATTACCTTCCAAATGATAGTCAGTACACATTCCTATAAAGAAGTGACGTTCATCACATAATGGCTTCTACAAAATGACAACTATAGCATGGCACTATGCTGTTACAATTGACATACCCCATAGCGGCGACAATCCAGGGTGCACTGATACTTGGATAAGATCCCCTTGGCAGATCCTTTTGGCTAAACAGAAGGTCAGGACCTCTTGCCTTTGAATTCTGATCCTGACAGATGGATTCAAGGCACCCCTCTTGCCTTTGAATTCTGATCCTAATTGACGGATTCAAGGCCTCCCTTTTCCATGTCATTTTACTAGACTACCGCCTGGAGTCTTGATGATCCCATCCACGGTTCGATCTGTCTGGACGAATCTTGGTGCCAACCCTCCCACCTTTGAATTCTGGTCCTGTTGGATGGATTCAAGGCCTATGTTTTCCATCTCATTTTCGTAGACTACCGCTTGGAGCCTAGATGGTCCCATCCGCGGTTCGATCCGCTCCGATGAATCTCGATGCCATCACTATCGCTTTTGAATTCTGATCTTGATGGAAGGATTCAAGGCCTCCCATATCCATCTCATCTTTCTAGACTACTACCCGGAGTCTAGATGGTCCCATCCGCGGTTCAATCCATCCGGATGAAACTCAGTGCCACCCCTCTCGCCTTTGAATTCCGATCCAGATGGACGGATTCAAGGCCTCCCTCTTCCATCTCATTTTTTTAGACTACCGCCTGGAGTCTAGATGGTCCCATCCGTGGTTCGATCCTTCAAGACGAATTTCGATGCGACGCCTCTCGACTTTGAATTCTGATACTGATGGACGGATTCAAGGCCACCCTTTTCCAACTCATTTCTCTAGACTCCTGCCTAGATTCTAGATGGTCACATCTACGGTTTGATCTGTCTGGACGAATGTCGGTGCCACCCCTCTCGCCTTTGAATTCCAATCCTGATGGATGAATTAAAGGCCTCCGTTTTCCATCTCATTTTTCTAGACTACCACTTGAAGTCTAAATGGTCCCATCCGCGGTTCGATCCGTCTGGACGAATCTCGGTGTCACTCCTCTCACCTCAGAATACCAATCCTGATGGATAGATTCAAGGCCTCCCTTTTCCATCTCATTTTTCTAGACTACCGCCCGAAGTCTAGATGGTACCATCCGCTGTTCGATCCATCCGGACGAATCTCGATGCCACCCCTCTCGCCTTCGAATTTCGATCCTGATGGATGGATTCAAGGCCTCCCTTTTCCATCTCATCTTTCTAGACTATCGCTCGGAGTCTAGATGGTCCCATCCGCGGTTCGATCCGTTCGGACGAATCTCGGTGCAACCCCGCTCGCCTTTGAATTCCGTTCTTGATGGACGGATTGAAGGCCTCCCTTTTCCATCTCATTTTTCTAGACTATCGTTTGGAGTCTAGATGGTCCCATCCGCGGTTCGATCCGTCTTGACGAATCTCTGTGCCACCCCCATCGCCTTTGAATTCCGATCCTGATGGATGGATTTATGACCTCCCTTTTCCATCTCATTTTTCAAGAGTACTACCTGGAGTCTAGGTGGTCCCATCCGCTGTTCGATCCGTCTGGACGAATCTCGATGCCACACCTCTTGCCTTTGAATTCTGATCCTAATGGACGGATTCAAGGCCTCCCTTTTCCATCTCATCTTTCTAGACTACTGCTCGGAGTATAGATGGTCCCATCCGCGGTTCGATTCGTCCAGATGAATCTCGGTGCCAACCCTCTTGCCTTTGAATTCCGATCCTGATGGATGGATTCAAGGCCTCCCTTCTCCATCTCATTTTTCTAGACTACCGCCCAAAGTCTAGATGGTCCCATCTGCTGTTCGATACATCTGGACGAATCTCTGTGCCACCGTTCTCGCCTCTGAATTCCGTTCCTGATGGACGAATTCAAGGCCTCCCTTTTCCATCTCATTTTTCTAGACTACCGCCTGTAGTCTAGATGGTCCCATCCGAGGCTCGCTCCATCCGAACGAATCTCGGTGCCACCCCTCTTGTGTCAAAATTTCGATCCTGTTGGATGGATTCAAGGCCTCCCTTCTCCATCTTAGTTATTTAGACTACCGCCCAGAGTCTAGATGGTCCCATCCATGGTTCGATCCATTTGGACGAATCTCGGTGCCACCCCACATGCCTCTGAATTCTGATCCTAATGGATGGATTCAAGGCCTCCCTTTTCCATAACATTTTTCTAGACTACTGCCTGGAGACTAGATGGTCCCATCCATGGTTCGATCCCTCCGGACGAATCTCAATGCCACCCCTCTCGCCTCTGAATTCCGATCCTGATGGTCGGATTCAAGGCCTCCCCTTCCATCTCATTTTTCTGGACTACCGCCTGAATTCTTGATGGTCCCATCTGCTATTCGATCCATCTGGTTGAATCTCGGTGCCACCCCTCTCGCCTTTGAATTCCAATCCTAATGGATGGATTCAAGGCCTCCCTTTTCCATAACATTTTTCTAGACTACCGCCCGGAGACTAGATGGTCCCATCCATGGTTCGATCCCTCCGGACGAATCTCAATGCCACCCCTTTCACCTTTGAATTCCGATCCTGATGGACAGATTCATGGCCTCCCTTTTCCATCTCATTTTTCGAGACTACCGCCCAGAGTCTAGATTGTCCCATCAACGATTCGTTCCATCTAGACGATTGTCGGTGCCACCCCTCTTGCCTCTGAATTCTGATCTTGATGGATGGAATCAAGGCCTTCCTTTTTCATCTTATTTTTCTAGACTATTGCTCGAAGTCTAAATGGTGCCATCTGCGGTTCGGTCCATCAGGACGAATCTCGATGCCACCCCTCTCGCCTTTGAATTCCAATCCTGATGGATGGATTCAAGCCCTCCCTTTTCCATCTCATTTTTCTAGACTACCGCCCGAAGTCTAGATGGTCCCATTCGTGGGTCAATTCATCTAGACGAATCTCAGTGCCACCTATCTCGCCTTTGTATTCCGATCCTGATGGATGGATTCAAGCCCTCCCTTTTCCAACTCATTTTTCTAGACTACTACCTGGAGTCTAGATGGTCCAATCCGTGGTTTGATCCGTCCAAATGAATCTCGGTGCCAGCCCTCTCGCCTCTGAATTCCGATCCTGATGGTCGGATTCAAGGCCTCCCCTTCCATCTCATTTTTCTGGACTACCGCCTGAATTCTTGATGGTCCCATCTTCTATTCGATCCATCTGGTTGAATCTCGGTGCCACCCCTCTCGCCTTTGAATTCCAATCCTATTGGACGGATTCAAGGCCTCCCTTTTCCATCTCATTTTTCTAGACTACCGTCCGAAGTCTTGATGGTCCCATCGACGATTCGATCTGTTCGGATGAATCTCGGTGTCACCCCTCTCACATTTGAATTCTGATCTTGATGGACGGATTCAAGGTCTCCCTTTTCCATCTCATTTTTCTTGACTACTGCCTGAATCTAGATGGTCCCATTCACAGTTCAATTCATCTGGACGAATCTCGGTGCCACCCCTCTCACCTCTAAAATCCGATCCTGATTGATGGATTTGTGGCCTCTCTTTTCCATCTCATTTTTCTAGACTACCGCCTGGAGTGTAGAAGATCCCATCCACTGTTCGATCCATCTAGATGAATCTCAGTGCCACCCCTCTCGCCTCTGAATTCCAATCCTAATGGATGGATTCTAGGCCTTCCTTTTCCATCTCATTTTTCTAGACTACCTCCTCGAATCTAGATGGTCCCATCCCCTGTTCGATCCATCTAGACGAATCATGGTGCCACCCCTCTCTGCTTTGAATTTCGATCTTTATGGACGGATTCAAGGCCTCCCTTTTCCATCTCATTTTTTTAGACTACCGCCCAGAGTCTAGATGGTTCCATCCGCGATTCAATCCGTCCAAGCGAATCTCGGTGCCACCCCTCTTGCCTTTGAATTCTGATCCTGAGGGAGGGATTCAAGGTTTTCCTTTTCCATCTCATTTTTTCTAGAGAATTGCCCATAGTCTAGATGGTCCCATTCGCGGATCGATCCATCCAAACAAACTTCGGTGCCACCCTATAGTTTTGAGTTCCGCTTTGAATGGACGAAATCAAAGCAAACTATTTTCCTCCTTTTTTCAGGCTGGTATCCCGAACTACCTGGGCAACACTTGTGATGTCCGATGGATTCCCCACTCTCCTTATTCCTTCCCTCCTTTTGGGCTGGTAGCTTGAACTACCTGGCTGACTTCTGTGACCAGTCACTTCTCGGTCGACAAGCACCGTGATTCTTTTCCGGCATTTTTTCTCGACAAGTGTGATAACCAGTCATGTCTTTTAGGAGCTGATTGGCCGTCAACTTGTCGCCATTTGTCATTAGTTTTGGTTTCTCTGATTTTGGCATCGACTGTGGCGTTCAGGGAGACAGGAAAGGACTTCTGGTGCTTTCACTGACTGGTAGTTGGTTGCCATTAACTAACTCTTTCTTGCAGCTTCGGATAGGGCATCTTCGTCAACTCCGAGCGATGATCTCCTCCTCCTGATCACTTTTCCTTGTTAAAAAGGGTGGGGTGTCTCTATCAATCCTGAGTATCAGTCTTTGTTCCATTCATCCTCCGACCTTGCTCATGGAAGGGCATTTGTAGACACACCCATACGCTTGCAATTCGACAAAACCCAAACAAAACCATAAAACCATAACAGGACTCTAAAAAACCCCAAAAATCCTAAAAGACCAAGAAAAAACCCTAAAAACCCAAACAAAAGCATATAACCCTAAATAAACAATAAAATCTTAAAAATTCCATAAAAACCTTAACAAACCCTAAAAAATCCAAAGAACTCCAGAAAAGCCCTAAAAAACTAAACAAAACCATAAAACCCTAAATAAACCCTAAAACATAGGTTAAACCCTAATCCAAACCTTAAACCGTAGGTTAAGACCTAAACCAAATTTAAAACCCTAAATAAACCCTAAAACCTAGGTTAAACCCTAATCCAAACCTTAAACCCTAGGTTAAGACCTAAACCAAATTCAAAATCCTTATCCAAACTCTAAAACCTAGACAAACTCTAAGTCAAACCTTAAACCATAAGTCAAACCCCAAACCCTAAAGTCAAACCAAAACAACCTAACTAACTTCCATGACATCATAACTAATTTAACAAACTCATGTAACAACCAAAACAACTCTAACTACTTCCCACTTCACTCAAACCACCTTAACCACTTCCCACTTCACTCTAACCACCCTAACCACCTCCCACTCTAACCATAACAGCCAACCAAGTCATTTGGAAGCCTATAAATTGCCCCATTTGCAAGTGAGAAGGGTTGAAAATGTTTTTGAGAGGAGCGCTTCACCAAGCCTTTTCCTTCCAACCAGAGCAACCAAAGAGTTCCAAGAAGAGAGAGAAAACTCATGGAGGAGAGAAATCGGAGTTTTCAGCAATCTCTAGCGAGCTCCGGCAAGCTTCGACGGCCAACTCCACTGCTAGATCAGGTACGCCCTCCACACACCTCCATTTCCTTCCAGAATGCTCTCCGAGGTCTCCCTCTACCACACTTGATCAATTCCAACGGAGCCAGAGGTCTCCTCTGGTCGGAATCGAGTTTCTAGGCCTCGTCGGCATCCTTTTTCGGTGACCTAGGTGGGGGTGCGAGTCCAAGGCGTGATCCTTGCCCTAGGGTGCTCAAACATCCTTCCTGGACCTCCCTCTTGCTTCTCCAATCCCTATTGCACCATTTCGCTGCCTCCCTGAGCCTCTAGTAAAAGATCACTGGAATCGCGATATCTTGCCGTCGTTGTGAAAGACAGTGGATAGCGCTTCATGACCGTGCGCCTCTAGCTCCATCACTCCTCTCCAAGCCATCGAAAACATTCCACGACCCTCCCCCAACACTCCGGAGCCATCGAAGGCAAGCCTCGTGCATTGGATCACCACCACAATCGAGCTCGCCAGAGTTGGATAGCGTCGACTGCAAGTGAGGTCCGAGGATAGGAGGAGTGTCCCATTCTTGCGTCTGGAAGAGGGGGAATGTTCCTCACCGCACCGCCAAGCCTCCAACAGCCCAAGGTCGCCGTGCTAGTGCCTCCAACACCTCATTCTTGTCCGGCGCCATCACTAGAGTAGTCACGATGGTGGGGGAGACGGGCAACCCATTCCAGCCACTAGCCCTCAGATCCAGATAGCCAGATCCTCTTCTCCTCCTTTCCTCTTGCTCATCATGTTTTCGTATGCAAGATCCGGCCATGGGATAGCCTGTGATTGCACCCCAGTCGTCGTCGCTGGTGGGATATGATCGCTGACGACTGTTAGTCCTGTTTAAAATAAAAAAATAAGTTTTCTTTGAATAATCATTTGTCCTTTTCTTTTCTTTACATTTAGGTCCTTATTTTCTTTCAAATAAGTCCATTTTCTTACTTTTTGGTCCCTGCATAATTTTTTAAAATCATTTAAATAAGATTTGTCTTGAAATATTGCATAGGAACCCCTGTAAATTCTTGAAAATGTCTGCCAGGCTTAAAAGTTAGACAAAAACCCCTTGATTTGCTTTTCATACATTTAAGTTCAGCATTTTTGCATTAAAAAACCCTGAGCTTTACTGAAATTCTTCTGAATGCATATTTCTTTGTCAAAATTGCAAGTAAAACCCTGAGAATTCAAATATTTGCTCATATGTGACTTAAATTGCATTTTAGCCCCTGAATTTCACTGATTTCACAATGAATGCATGTTTTCTAGGGTAAAATTACATAATTGTCCCTGAATTTCAAATTTCCAAACTTAAGCTCTTTTTCTTGCACTTTTGACCCTGAATTTCTGTAAAATTGCATTAAATACATGTTTTAACGGTAACATTGCAATTTGACCCTAGGAATCTTTAATTTCGCCAAAAATGCATAGATTTGCATATTTGACCCCAGATTTCTTCAAAATTACATAAAATGTGTTTTTCTATGTATTTTTGATGATTTAGCTTCTGAATTTCAGTTTTCACTCAGAATTTTGGTGTTTTGCACAAAAGACCCTGGAATTTACATTTTTTACACTTACTTGCATTTTGCACTTTTTGTTGCATTTTTTCATGCATATTTTCTTGTGTCTTCTTCCTTGCATTGTGCACGCATTTCTAACTCATTTCAAGCTTGATTTTCCCATAGTTTCCCAGATTTCTTTCGACTTTTGCGATTCTGATTTGATTTGGCTTTCCATCACCCAAGGGCGTACATTAACAGGCTTAACAATGCCGACATTGTCCCAAATGAGGATTATTTTTCCTAATTTGATTTTCTCAGATTTGATCTAGTTTTTGCTGATTTGCGTGACACTTTCCAAGTGTTTCTCGATTTTCACGATTTTCCTCATCACCCACAGGCGTATAGTAAAGTGGCATTCTCATTGCCTACATTTGTCCCTCGGATTATCTTTTTTCCTTTTATTCATTTCTTCTCTTTGATTTGGCATGTTTTCGCAATCACTTTAAGCATGTACATTTAGAATAAGAAAGCATACACCCAATAGACCATTTAGCAAGTAGGAAACCTTGAAAGATCAAGTCCTTCAGGCGCATGGGGGTGCCTAACGCCTTCCCCATGCGTAACAAGAATCTTTACCCTTTCTCTGGCCCGTATTGATTTGTGCACTACTTCCATTAGGCATGGAGCATACATGTTTTCTTCATCTTGTTTTCTTCTTGGTTTTCTTTCGTTTTTTGGTTTTTCTCGTCTTTTTGTTAAAAGACTAATTGGTGACTCCTTTCATTATCCTTTCTTATCGTTCCTTGCTGTTTCTGAGTCTAGTCTTCTTCTCCGAATTCACCATCTTCGCCGTGACCGTATCGGGACTCCTCGTGTTCTTCCACGCACCGTTCGGAGAGCCATGCGGGGTTCCACCGGTATGGTCACAGACATCGACTCGGTTCACTCTCAGCAGTTTCAAGCTGCCACTTGTACATCAGCAGCGACTCGATTCACTCTTGGTGGTTCTAAGCCACTACCTATACACCAACAGCAACTCGGTTCTCTCTCGGTGATTCGGAGCCACTACCTGTACACCATCAACGACTCGATTAGCACTCTAAGGTCCGAGCCATTGCCTGTACTCTAGCAACGACTCAGTTCACTATCGACGGTTCCGAGCCCCTGCCTCCACATCGGTAGTGACTCGATTCACTCTCGGCGGTACTAAGCCACTACTTGTCACCACCAGCAGCAACTCAGTTCATTCTCGGTGGTTCTTAGCCACTACCTATAAAATGACAGTGATTTGTTCACTATCAGTAGTTCCGAGCCACTACTTGTACACTAGCTGTGACTCGTTCACTCTAGGCTATTCCGATTTGCTGCCTGTACACCGGTAGCGACTCGGTTCACTCTCAATGGTTTCGAGCCATTACCTGTACATCGGTAGCGACTCGATTCACTCTCGACAGTTTTGAGCCACTGCTTGTACACCAGCAGCGACTCGGTTCACTCTCGACAGTTCCGAGCCACAGTCTGTACACCAACAGCGACTCAGTTCACTCTCAACGGTTCCTTGCTGCTGCCTATACACTAGCAGTGACTCGATTCACTCTCAATAGTTTTGAGCCACTACTTGTAATACGGTAACGACTCGGTAGGGACTCAATTCATTCTCGACGATTCTGAGCCGTTGCCTGTACACCATCAGTGACTCGGTTCGCACTTGGCGGTTCCAAGCCACTAACTGTACACTAGCAACGACATGGTTCACTCTCAGTGGTTCTGAGCCACTACTTGTACACCAACAGCGACTCAGTTCACTCTCAATGGTTCTGAGCCACTACTTGTACACTAGCGGTGACTCGATTCACTCTCGGTGGTTCCAAGCAACTGCTTGTACACCAGCAGTGACTCAATTCACTCTCGATGATTCTAAACCACTACTTGTACACCGGCAGCGACTTGGTTCATTCTTGGCGTTTCTGAGCCACTACTAGTACAACGGCAGCGACTTGGTTCACTCTCGGTTGTTCCGAGCCAATGCTTGTACATCGACTGCAACTCGTTCACTCTCGGTGGTTCCGAGCTGCTGCCTGTACATCGGTAGTGACTCGGTTCACTCTCGACAGTTCCGAGCCGTTGCTTGTACACTGGCTGCGACTTGGTTCACTCTCGGTGGTTCTAAGCCACTACTTGTACACTGGCAGCGACTCAGTTCACTCTCAGCAGTTTTGAGCCACTACCTGTACACCAGCAGCGACTCGGCTCACTCTCGACAGTTCCAAGCCACATTCTGTACACCAGCAGCGACTCAGTTCACTCTCAGCGGTTCCTAGCTGCTACCTATACATCGGTAGTGACTCGGTTCACTCTCGATAGTTTCGAGCCAGTGCTTGTACCGCGACAACGACTCAGTTCTCTCACAGTGGTTCAAAGATACTGCCAGTACGCTGGTAGGGACTCAGTTCATTCTCGACGGTTCCGAGTCGTTGCCTGTACACCAGTAGCAACTCGCGACTCGGTTCACACTTGGCGATTCCGAGCCACTAATCGTACACCAGCAGCGACATGGTTCACTGTCGGTGGTTTTGAGCCACTACCTGTACACCAGCAGCGACTCGGTTCACTCTCAATGGTTCCGAGCCAGTACTTCTACACTGGCGGTGCCTCAGTTCACTCTCGACGGTTTCGAGCCACTACTTGTACACCGATAGTGACTCGATTCACTATCGACGATTCTAAGCCACTACTTGTACACTGGCAGCAACTTGGTTCAATCTCGACATTTCTGAGCCACTACCTGTACAACGACAGTGACTTGGTTCACTCTCGGTTGTTCCGAGCCAATGCTTGTACATCGACTACGACTCGTTCACTCTCGATGGTTACGAGCTGCTGCTTGTACACTAGCAGTGACTCAGTTCACTCTAAACGGTTCCGAGCCGTTGCTTGTACACCGGCTACGACTTGATTCACTCTCGGTGGTTCCAAGCCACTACTTGTACACCAACAGCGACTCACTTCACTCTCGGATCTTCCAAGCCGCAGCCTGTACACCAATAGTGACTCGGCTAACTCTCGATGTTTCCTAGTCACTAGCTGTACACTAGCAGCGACTCGGTTCACTCTCGGTTCCTTCGAGCCACTACCTATACCCCAGCAGGGACTAGGTTCTCTCTCGACGATTCTGAACCACTACTTGTACAACTGTAGCATCTCGGTTCATTCTCGATGGTTTCGAGATGTTGCATGTACACCGGCGATGACTCGGTTCACTCTCAGTAGTTCCAAGCCACTACTTGTACACCAGGGCGACACGGTTCACTCTCGGCGGTTCTGAGCCACTACCCATACGCTGGTAGCAACTCAGTTCACTCTAGATGGTTCCAAGCCAATGCCTATACGTCGGCAATGACTTGATTCACTCTCAACAGTTCCGAGCCACTACCTATTCACGGGCAGCGACTCGGTTCACTCACGGTGGTTTCGAGCAGTTGCCTGTACTTTGACAGCAACTAGGTTCACTCTCAGCAGTTCCGAGCCGCTTCCTGTACATCGGCAATGATGTGTTTCACTCTCGGTGGTTCTAACTGACTACATGTTCACTGTAGTGAATCGGTTCACTCTCGGTGGTTCCGAGACGCTGCTTGTATTCCGATAGTGACTCAGTTCAATCTCGGCGATTCCAAGACGCTGCCTGTACACTAGTAGTGACTCGGTTCACTCTTGACGATTACGAACCATTGCCAATACACCGGCAGTGACTCAATTCATTCTCGACATTTTTGAGCCACTACCTGTACACCGATAGTGACTCACTTCACTCTCGACGGTTTCGAGCCACTACCTATACACCATCAGTGACTTTGTTCACTATCAGTGGTTCCATGTTGTTGCCTGTACTTCGGCAGTGACTCGATTTTGTCTTGACGGAACCAAGGCTTCATCTGTACATTGGCAACGACTCGACTCACTCTAGGCTGTTTCAAGCCTTTGCCTTTACACAAGCAGTGACTCGGTTCATTCTTGGAGGTTCCTAGTATTGCCTGTTGTAGACACCCCAATTTTGAGCTCATTTGGCAGTAGGCGCCTCCGATTGATGCTCTGGTCGCAACCACAAAAACCCTAGCTCACACAAGCCCAACTAGGTTCACACTAGCCCACACCCCAATAAAACACTAAAACCATTAAAATTCACTGAAAACAAATAAAACAAAAATCCAACAATAAACCCTAATCCACTTAATCCAGCTAAAATCCACTTAAAATTCGATGAAACCCTAATTAATCAAATTTTTAAACCCTAATCAAGTAAAAAGAAATTAAAACCCATTAAATAAGACAAAAACCGTAATTTAAGCTTAATTCAAATTAAATCACTTCAAAATCAAAATAAATAATTAAAAACCCTAATTAAAATGAAAATCCATTATAAACCTTAATTAATAAAAATTTAAAACCTTAATTAATCCAAAAACCCTAATTAAACCCAAATAAATAGGAAAATCCCAATTAATCAATAAATAAACCTTAATTAACTAAATAAACCCTAATTAAAACTTAAAATCCTAATTCCAAATCAA